>JAMFLM010000197.1:0-11886 GCA_027475705.1 Pythium catenulatum
CATGAACTCGATCCGCGTCGTGCTGGTCACGTTTGTCTCGCCGCGTCCGATCGTGTACCCGACTTCCTGTCCGGGTGGGAGTCCGCGCTCGTTGGCGACGCGACGAGAGAGCGAGATCGCGTTCACGCGTCGAGGCTGAAGGACTGCGATGCGGCGTTGCTCTTGCGGAGGAAACACGTGGTCGAGCAGAAGCTGCGGCAGCTGGGTGCTCTTGCCGGAACCAGTCTCGGCCACGACGACAGTGATCACGTTCGCGACCAGCGCCTTGATGAGCTCGGGCTTGACCTCATAAATCGGCAGACACGACGAGAACTGCTGGCGCTCCATGCACAGCTGTCGAATGACTTCAGTACGCGAGGCGTCGTCGACGTGATCGCTGCCGTTCGTCGCTGCGTCGTTCGTCAACGAGAGCTGTTTCTCCAAGTCGCGGAAGCGCTGGCTGTAGACGCGAACCGCACTCCGCAAGCGTGCGGCCATGGTGCGCGTAAATTCGCCTTCCTTCGCCTTCATCGAAGCCACCATCGCCTTGCGCTTCTCGAGCAGCTGGCGGTATTCCTCCTCGACGTCGTTGCGCTGCGACGCGACCGCGTCCTTCGCATCGGTCGCGGCAAAGTCAATGATGTGCTGCGGGAGTACGCATTTCGGGTTCGGGAACACGTGAATTTGTTGCGACGGTCGGATCGTGTCGTCCGTCTTGTTTTGACAGTTGGACGCCACGATTGCGGTCATGCGTAACACGGACCCGGCCTGGCCGCTGTAGCCGTGCGCCGTATTGACGTCGGTGGAAGAGTACACGCCGTCGCCCGCCGCTCGTCCGACAAGACAAATGCTCAAGTCGAAGCCGTTGAGCGCGATGGCCGAGGCGCGCCATCGCTCGGGCGTGCCGTGGTACAGCGGAGAGACCTCCTGCACGTTCGCGCGGGGCTCGCCCTGCAGTCGCTTGAGCTGGGACTTGTAGTCGCCGATGCGGGCCGAGGCCTTCACGCTGCGGATGCTGACGACGCGCGACGCGATCTCTCCGGGCAGCGCGCTGAGCACTTGTTTGAAGGTCGGGTCGTTGGATGCAAGAGGACGAATGGGCGGCGGCGGCGGCGCCGGGGGGCTCGTGAGACTGAGCTTCCAGTCGTCGCGAAGCAGCTTGGCGATCAGTTGGTCGTCGCTCAGCGCCTGCAGCCCACGCAGTCGCGCGCGCTCGCGCTCGACGATGTTGCCGACGAGCAGCTGCTCGAAGCACAGCTCGGCGGCGACGCGGTGCTCAGTCAGGAAGCGACCAAGCATCTTCGACAGCGACACACGCCCGCGCGGCGTGTCGATGGATGGAAACGACGGATCTGAGTCGATGGCCGCGCCCAGCGCACGCCACGACACCCAGAACAAGAACTCGTGCTCGGCGCCTGAGCCGAGCAGGCGGCTGCGCTTCTTGTCGGCATACTTCTCGGGCAGGGCCTGCACGCGCGCATCATCCGAGGCTGCGATGTAGAGCGTGTACTTGGCGAAGGGCAGGAACAGCTCGCGGCAGCGCTGCTGGTTCGACAGCAGTTTCTGCACGTCCTGCTTGCGAAGCACGCCGCCGACTTCTTCGCTGAACTCGCGGGCTGCTGTCTCGATGGGCTGCTCGCCAAAGTCTTCCTTACCGCCGAGGAAGTTGACAAACCGCCCGGCGGGCTCGTCGAAGGGCCGATACTCGACGCCGACGAGTACTTCAAATCCCGACAGCGACTCGCGAACCATAAGAACGCCCGCAGATTTTGAGAGGCTCGGGCGTCGAGCAGCACTGGTAGTTTCAGAGTCGTTGACGGGATCGGCCATGCGCGTGGTGGAGCTGTCGACGCGTGCAGCGGCTGACTGCGCCTTCTTTGCGATTCTTGCATCCAGGTGCACGCCCGAGAGCGACGCGGTTTGCTGAAGCGCCGTCTCAAACGCTGCGACCGTCGGATCGTCAATGTTCATCAGCACAATCAAACGCAGCGGCGTCGTCGATCGCTCACGGCAAAAGCGGACGCACTCATTGACGATTTCAGCCGCGCCAAGGTCCACGGGGTACCCGAAGATGCCCGTGGAGATGCCCGGCACCGCGACTGAGGTGAGCCCGAGTCGCGCGGCTTCGAGCAGCGCGTTCCACACGGCGCTGCGCAGCAAGCGTGCGTGGTCCTTGCTGGGCTTGCCGCTGCTGACCTGCGGACCGACCGTGTGGATGACGGAGCGACAAGGCAGCCGCCCCGCCGACGTGGACATGGCCGATCCGACTGCGAGACTGCCGTGCCGTTTGATCCACGCGTTGGACTCGTCTTGAATCCCTTGGCCACCACGCCGCACGATGGCACCAGCGAGCCCTCCAGCGTGCGCGAGGTAGCTGTTGGCTGCGTTCACGATGCCCTCGGTCTTGCACGCTGTCAAGTCGCCCTTCATGACCACAAGCAGCGGCCCGCTCTCGTCTTGCCTCGGTCGCCATCGGAGCCTCTCTTCTCCACCGACGCCTGCGATCAAGCCGTCACACGGATCGGCTCGCGGCGGCGGCTGCTGAGGCTGGGGCGCGTGCTCCGAACGACGCGACGGACCGCGCGGGGCACTTTCCGTCGGGGAGGCTGCGTGTTGCGCCGCCAAGATCTTCTTAAACCGCAGGCGCCACAACGTCGGAAGACTCTTGACCGCGTCTTCGTCCTGGAGTACCTCGATCAGCTCCTCGCACGTCGTGACGCCATGGTCGCGCTGCAGAATCTCGAGCACGTCCACCGTTGGCTGGTTTGTGAATCGCGCAGCCTCCACGAACGCCACGAGCGCGGCGTCGCGCTGCGTGCCACGCTCATCACGCGCTCCAGCCATGGTCGAGGTCGTCGAACCGCCGCGTCAAAAGCGGGTCTGAAGGCGTGTGGCACAGTGACGCCGAGAAAGCGAGATGGGCGGACGACGCAAGGGTCTCAGCCAGTCCCAGGAGCCTGGTGAAGGCGTTGCGACGCCAAGGGGCGCTTCTCGTGGAAAGCAAGTACGTACCGTCCATGCACCGGCGCCACGCATTCCGGTATTAACCACCGTGTCCTCAGAGAAGTCGCCAGTGTTGAAGTCCGACTCGTGCCGATAGGGTTGGAAGCATCCTACGGCTGGAATGGTGTCGCTATGAGTTCCCCCATGCGTACCGCATACCGATGCACCGGACCGTTGTGCGGCGCGATAGGAGACTTCGTCGGTTAGTACGGTACGAGGCCGTTGGTCGCCGTTGCGTTTTTTTTCTCTCCGAAACGACTGAGTGGTTGGTTACGTGCTGGCAGTTCTAGTGCTAAAGCGTGCGGCCGACCGCTGATCATGGGCCGCGATGCTCACCATCCGAGCGGATCCGTCGCTGCCGGCCCGCGATTGTGGGGATCATCTTTCAAGACGGGCAAGCGTTCAAAATGGACGGCGTTGGGATAGCTACGTCGGCCAACGGCACGGTGCGTACGCGCTACGGTACGTACCTGTGCACGACGTGGGAACCCACAGCGACACCATTCCAGCTTAAGAATGCTTCCTCCCTTACCAACGCGAGTCGGATCTGAGTCCGTTTCGAAACGACCCGACGGCGTGTCCTAGCCGCAACACGCGACGGTGTTGCCCCTTCCTCGCCGTCGCCTGAGCAACCTGAGTGGACGGCCTTCGCATCATCTCGAGAAGTCGAGCCCAGGGTGCAATTGCGCATGTAACCGATTGACCGCAGCAAAGGGCGCCTCAGTTGAAGAGCACAGCTACGAGTCCTCGTGAGGCGTGTGTACGGCCTATCGACGAAACTGGCAGTGATCAGAGCTCAACTTCAACGCGAATCGACGCACAGTCTCTACTGATGTTTGGTGCCATCAAAAAGCTCATGGAGAAGACAGGCCTGGGGTCTGCGCAAGACGGCGACAACGAAGAGAGAGAAGCTGGCCCAGGCGAGACCGACGACGAAGATCGCGTCCGCTCGACGCCCGTGCTCTGCTGGAACGCGTTGTTCTGTGAGGGTGGCTGCCGGTACTGCAACAACGGGACGTGTCGGTTCTCGAACGAACTCAAGCGGGAGCATCTCGATGCGGCGGTTGACACTGCATCGGTGCCGTTTGGCGTCCAGCGAGACCGTCACTGCCTCGCCTTTTTCCAAAATGGCGAGTGCGGACGCGACGACTGCGACTTGCTGCACGGGCTGAAGCACCATATGCTGACGCCGTCGCTGCAACGAGCCTGCGCCAAGTGGAAGCCACCTCGCGGGGCCTACGCTGGCCAGGAAGACGCTCGCCCAAGCTCCGCGGGCCGTGGGCGTGGTCGTGGTGGGGAGCGTGGCGGACGGAGCTCGGATCGTGGCGGCCGCGATGGTGGTGCGAGTGAGCGCGGGCGAGGTCGAGGAGGTCGAAGCACTCATGAAGGCCGTGGGCGTGGGGCAGAGCGAGGTCGTGGTCCCAGTCGAGGGCGAGGAGCCAGTCGCTCCAGTGGATCGGAAACTCACGTAGTAGAGGACGGAAGCGGCACACACTCGCCCCCTCGGTCTGTCCCTCCGCTGCCGCCTCGTCCGAAGTCCACTTCCCCCGACCGGAAACCTCGCGCGTCCAGCGCGACCGCCAGCGGTCTCGCCCAGACGCCGCTGTGCTGGTTTCATCTCTTCCAGCCACGCGGCTGCACGCGCGGGGACAAGTGCTGGTACAACCACTCGCTCCAGCAGGACCACGTGGTCGACCTCGATCTCTCGGATTGGATCGCTGCCACGCAGCAGTCTGAGGCGTCTCAGAAGCCACACTGCAAGCCGTTCTTCCTCGACGGCGCCTGTCCAAGTCCCGAATCGTGCAAACGCCATCACGTTCTCCAGCTCGCGAAGCTGCATCCAGCGCAACAACTCGCGTTCGAGAACCACAGCACAAAGCAGACCAAGCGCGGCGGCAGCGTGGACTCGGGCAGCGAGGCGTCGGCGTCCAGCTTTGCCAGTACGGCGAGTCGAGACAGCTCGACAACGGGTCGACGCGTCTCACCGCAGCGTCGCAGCCCCGACCGTCGTCCGGAGCAGCGCTGGAAGGGCCAGGCCGAGCGCGACGCCGATCGCGCGCGGTCCAACTTCCCGATCTTGCAGTGTAAGGACGAGTTCGTCAGGCGCCTAGAGCAAGAGAAGGTCCTCGTAGTGACGGCCGCGACGGGCAGCGGCAAGACGACGCAGCTGCCTCAGTACGCCGCCGAGGCGCCAGCATTCCAGCGCGGCCTCGTCGTCTGCACGCAGCCGCGCGCGATCGCGGCCATGTCGATCTCGCAACGCATCGGCGAAGAGTTTGACGGCAGCACGAAAGGCCCCAACGTCGGGTACCGCATCGGCGGTGGGAAGGCCAAAGATGGCCAGCGCATCCTGCTGATGACGGACGCCGCGCTCGTGCGCATGGCGCAGGGCGACCGCGTGCTGAGCAAGATCAGCGTGCTCATCATCGACGAAGCCCACGAGCGCTCGCTCAACACGGACCTCGTGGTCGCGATCTCCAAGCTCGTGCTCGAGCAACGGCGAGACGATTTCCACGTCGTGATCGCGTCGGCGACGATCGATCCGAAGCCGTTCCTGCAATACTATTTCGGACAGGACGCGTACCTCGCGCACCCCGCACTCGAGGTCCCGGGCAATTTGCATCCTGTGACCATCGACGAAGCGCCGGTCGACGCCGACGACTTTTCGAAGAACACGTTTTCGAACAAGCTGATCGGCATCGTGCGCAAGGCACTCGTCGACCACGTTGAAGGTCACTGCTTGGTGTTTTTGTCCGGCTCAGCCGAGATCCAGGCCGCCAAGAAGGCGTTCGAGAAGGACAAGCAGGACAACTGGGTCGCCAAGGAGCTTTACGGCGGGCTCCCGCCCGAAGTGCAGTCGGAGGTGCTTGCGTTTGACGACCAGGATGGCACGCGGCGCATGGTCTGCTTCTGCACGAACGTCGCCGAGACTTCGCTGACCGTCCCGAACGTTCGTATCGTCGTCGACAGCGGGCTCGCCAAGGAGGCGCGGTTCGACGCGGCGCGCCGCATGAACGTCGTCGAGGAAGTCTACATCTCGAAAGCGAGTGCCGACCAGCGCAAGGGCCGCGCCGGACGCACGGCACCGGGCCACTGCGTGCGGCTGTTCAAGTACGAAGAGCTCCCTCGCCCAAATATCGAACCCGAGATTTTGCGCTCTTCGCTCGACATGGTCGTGCTGCAGCTGGTCAAGCTCGGCTACGACCCGCTCTCGTTCCCGTTCATGGACCGGCCGGATCCGGCGATGCTCCGGCAAAGCATGGCGTTGCTTCAAGAAATGCAGTGTCTGGAGGCGGCGTCTGCTGGTGGAGACGCCGGACGGATCGCGCTGACACCGCGCGGCCATCTCTTCAACGACCTGCCGTTCGATCCGCGCATGAGCAACTTTGTCGTCTCGGCGTTCGAACAAGGCCGCGAGTTCTTGGAGCCGGCCGCGGAAATCGCCGCGATCTTGACAGCGCCCGGTTCCATTTTCTTCATGGGCGGCGCCGACAGAGCCGCCAAGCTCGCCAAGCAGGCGCGCATCTCCGAGTCGGCGGCGCAGTACGAAAGCGACCTGCTCTTCTTCCGAGACGTGTATCGGCGCTGGTACGAATCGGGCGTGCCCGAGCCGACCAGCGGGCGCTGCCTCGGTTGCGACGTCAAGGTCAATGCCAGGTTTGGCTGCAAGCGGTGCCGCAAGACCCACGCCAACGACAACGATCTTAACAACAAGGTCGTGACGATCGTGCAGGGCACCGTGGACCAAGTGCTCAAGACCGTGCAGTCCAAGCAGAAGAGACCGAGCAGTAGTCCGTCCAAGCCGGGTGGTAGTAGCCCGTTGAAACCACCTCTGGATCCGATGCCCGAGGCGCCCGACCTCGACGAGCTCGCGGCGGTGCTCGGCGAGTGCCTCGCCAAGTGCTTCTTCGACCAGATCTGCCAGCTCATCTTGCCGAGCAAGCCCGAGGCCGGCGTGTATCTGCTCGAAGCCGACGAGAAAGGCTCGCTCGGGAACACCTCGGCCGTCTCGCAACGCGTCGGCGCGTCCAACACGCGCGCGAACTCGCTGTACATCGCGATGGCCATCAAGCAGATCCCGTCCGGCGAATACAAAGTGGAGCAGCTGCACCGCGTCCTGCTGGACTGGGTGCCCGCGACGCGGCGCGACGAGATTAACCGCAAGGCGTTCCACGTCGAGACCTGCTACGTGCGGCGCGGGCTCGCAGAGGACTTCAAGCGCCGGCTGGAGGTGCACCTGCTTTTGTGGAGCAAGCGATACCGTGCGCAGCTGGCGTCGGGGTCGTTCACGCCTCGCGGGCAGATGCCTGGCTGGGAGCAGCTCAACAAGTACTCGGCCGAAGAGTTTGCAGACTTCACGGTGTGCGTGTACGATCAGATCGAGCACGCGGTTTGCGTGTACGGGCCGAAGCGGTACGCGTTGTTGATCGCTCCAATCGTGGATCGGTTTATACAGGAAGAAGAGCAGAAGCTGCTCATGTACGAGAGAGAAGAAGTCATCGGACGGGGCACCGCTAACGCCGTGTTCACAGCCGGGCTCGAAGCCAAGCGCATCGAAGCGGTCGGCCAAGCCTGTCGTCTGACGCTTGAAAACTTGCCCGATACCGTGCGCGACCGAGCGTCGCTCCAAGAGTTTGTGCGGAAGGCGATCGAAAAGGTCGATCGCACCAACAACAAAATGACTCATCGCATCAAGTGGTGTCGGTACGACTCCGTCGAGGACCGACTGCAGTACCTTCGCCAGGGAAAGAATGACTTGGGCGAAGCCAACATCACTGCTCGGGGCGTCGTCGTCTTCTCCAGCGATGCGAGCGCGCAAGTCGCCAAGCGCGCGCTGCACGACCATCTCGTGATCAGCGACGACAGCAACAGTTCGCAGCGTGTCGCGACCAGTGAATCGTGGGGACGTGTCGTGCTGTGGAAGTCCGCCAGCACGGACGAGCTCGAAAGCGTGCGCAGCTTGTTTCAAGACGTGCCAGGGTTTCTTCGTCTCACCAAAACCAGCCTGCCTCAGAAGAGCGTGCCGTTCGTCGAGTTCAAGAGTGCGCGCTTCAAGCTGATCGTGAAAGACTTGCCGCCTCGCGCGAACGAAGCCTTCGTGCGCTCGTATCTTCCCCGCCAGCAGCCGGCGCCTGACGTGTTTTTTGTCGGCAAAGAACCGAAGAACGGCGTCCACAAGGTGAACTTGACGTTCAAGACTGCGCGGCAGCGTGATGAGGCGCTCTCCTACCTGCAGAGGTCGGCACTCGCCACGTATCCCGTCGACGTGCACATCCGGTCCGGAACGAAGCAGACGACCCCCAAGTTTGAAGTGGATGCGGCGAACGATTCGCACGGCTGTGCGACGTACGACGTTCTCTTTGACACCAGCGCCAGCGCCGAGGCGTTCCTTCAGAGCCAGCCGCCGCAGGGTACCGCGCGCGGGTACGCGCATTTCGACGTCAAGCACGCGTCGATGTTCGATCTGAGTGCACTCTGCTTCGCGGCGCAAGAGCGATTTGGCGTGGAATGCATCCAGTACCGTCTGAGTGAGCATGGTCATGCGGCTCAGTCGAAGCCGAAGCGCGGCCAGGGCAAACAGGACGACGACGATGCTGTCCGCGTCGTCTTTCTCGGCGCGAGCGCGCAGAAGTGCGGCCAGGCGTGCCAGCTGCTGCAGGTGTCGATCAAGCCGCTTCGCATCGTGGTGAGCAACCTCGAGCAGCGGCTCATGTTGACGGAACTGGACGAGAGTGGTCAGCTCGTCAAGTGGGCGCAGGAGTTACAGCTGCGGCTCGAGTTCCGGCGGTCTCGCGCGGGCAATGCGCGCACGCAACGGCTCTTCGGCGTCACGATCTTCGGTGAAGGCATGCGCCAAGGCCAGTTCATGCGCCGCATTGCGGACTACGCCGACGTGTTCTCGAAGCGCTTCAGTTTGCTTCGTCTCGGCGAGAACGGCGGTCTGTTCCGCCCCGGACGAGCCGGCTTTTCGACGCTCATGAAACTCACCAAGAAGATGAAGAGCGAGTGCGCGATTGAGTACGATCGATACCAAGAAGCGATTCAAGTCCTGGTCCATGCGTCCGTTCCCGCCGACCGCACGGTCGAGCTGCAAGGTCAATTGAGTGCCGAGATCGACCGCGTGCTCGCGGCCGCGACCAAGGGGCGAGTGACCAAAACCCGGCGTGACGACGCCTGCATCTACTGCAAAATGAAGAGCGAGCTGAGCCTGAGCGTCTGCGGCCACGGTGCCTGCAAGGCGTGCCTGATTGACGTCGTGCGAGCGCACGTCGACGCGTGTGAGACCTTCGGCGAGCCGTTTCTGCCGATCTCGTGTCGCGAGTGCGGGCAAAGGCTCTCGGTGGTCGATTTCAAGGCGATCGAGCACGCCGAAATCCTCGCGCGCGCGTTCATCGCGTCGGCGCGGACCTTCTTGAAGAACCAGGGCGCCGCGAGCATGTCGATTTGCCCGACATCTGATTGTGGCGCGTTCATCCCTCGCGTGAACGGCTACACGATCTGCTCGGGCTGCGGCGACGGCATGTGCTTTCTGTGCGACGCGGTGGGCGACGACTTGCACATCGGCCGCACGTGTGAGCAGTACGACCAAGAGCGGGCGCTGATCCGAACGTTTGACCTCTCGGATCTCTTCAAGCGGGCCGAAGAATGGGCGACTCAGAACTGGGACCCGACGATCGCCCCGCGCTTCAGCGTCAGCGAGAATGAGAGCCTGAAGCGCGGCTGCGCTTCGTTTGCGCGGTACGTCGACGGCATCGTGCAGTCCGGAGGCCTCAAGGCCATCGCCAATCGCCGCATCTTCGCGTGGCATGGCACCGCCGAGGCCGCCATCGGACCGATTTGTCAGAACGGATTCGATCCTGGCCGACGCGCCGGCCAAGCGTGTGGTCCTGGCGAGTACTTTGGCATGTCTGCGAGTGTCTCGATGGGTTACGTGCGTGGTTCATCTCGGTTGATCGTCGCTGAGATCATCCAGAACCCGAGCCTAGTGCGGACGGTGGACAACTTTTGCTACGTCGTGAACAATCCTTTGGACTGGTCGTTCAGCTACAACTTGCCCGTGCTCGTGCTTTCGTTCAAGGACATGTACGGAACGAAGCCCACTTTTGAGCGCGGCCACCCCGGGGACTCGCTGACGACTGTGCTCGCAAAACTCGACCCAAGCTTGGCTCGAACGGCACAGCCCCATCACGCGGCGGCGAAGAACCCGTTCATGTCGGCGGCGCCTGCACAGATGAAGTGGTCGAGTCCCTTCCGATGGCTCTGGCGCGACGACTACGGCAAGTTCGAGCCGTACACCGACGCGATTTCGTCGTGCCTTGAGGAGGCGTACACGCGGGGCGAGCGTGTCTTCCAGACGCCGCCACTCATCCGGTACCGCGACGACAAGCCGCAGGAGTACCTGATCCATTTCCGCGATCCGCGATCGGGCGCCGATCTCCCGACCATGATGCAGGTGCATCCAGTGACTGGATGGAAACGCGACATTCGACGTGAACGCCACGAAATTCCACTCCTGCGCGACGTGCGTTGGGCTTTCTCCGACGGGGGCCAGTGGGTTCGGTTCGAGTCCTCGGTGCAGAAGAAAATCGAAGACGCGTTCAACAGTTACGTGTCCCAATCGGCAAACGGAACAAGCAAGATCTGCGTGAGCTTCCCGGGCCGACCGGAGGAGTACGAACTGGATTTCGTGCAGGGCACGCAGCGCAACATTGACACAGGGACGCAGCGAGCGATCCGTCGCTTCAACTACGCCAAGCAAGAGCGTCGCGAAGAGACGACGATCGACGTTGTTCTCACAGCCCAGCTACGATCGCCGCGCTGGCTTCAGGCGTTGGCGAGCCTGCTGAACGAGATGGTCGACGCTTCGCTTGCGTCCACGACGAACCACAGCCGCGATTCGTGGGCTCCACCGATCGCCCACCCGGCAGGGGCCCCCACGCGCAAGCATAACGTTTCAGTGAGTGCCCGCGACACGCACAACGGCGGCCAGCTTGTGCTCCAGACGAGCGGCGCCGCGACGACGATATGCTCGCTCTTGGTCGCGCGCGTCCGCAAGGTGCTCTTCGAAGATCACAACATCTTGACGCCCCTCCGAGGCATCCACGCGCAGGGGCCCGTGGGCAAGCACATGCTCCAGAACCCGCGCTTTCTCCAGCTCATGTCCCGTGTACCGCCCACCGCATGGACGACGCGCGACGACATCATGCTGCAGATCGCCCACGCGATCATCTGGACGGGCGACTGCGCGGTCTACGGCGGCTTTGTGCGCGACTGGCTCTTGCGCGGCGACTCAGCGAACGATGTCGACGTGTTCATTGACCCCCCGCACACAACAGTGGCGTCGATTGCCGCGGTCGTGCAGCGCACGCTCGACCAGCGCGCCGGGCTCAAGTTCAGCCTGACGGACAAGGGCCAAAAGGGTGCCGCTCGCTGTCTCAAGGTCACTCTTGAGTCGCTGAAGGCCATCGAGATTGACCTCGTCGACAAGAACAACGCGCCATTCACGCCCCCGGGCGTGGACAGCGACGTTGGCAACGTCGTGGTGGACAAGGAAGGGCTGCGCAAGAAGGTGCCGACCGCCGACGGAGGTCGCATCCCGCTCGAGAAGATCGTCCAGCACACGATGAAGAAGACCTTTGTGTTTTTCTACGACACGACGGAGGGTGATCGCGAGAACATGAAGCGGCTCACCAAGTACCTCGACCGCGGCTGGACGTGTCTTTCCGGCCTCCCCGAACTGTGCTTCAATCAGTTGGACGCGAACCAGAAAGCCCTCGTCCGTCCGAAGTCCAAGTACGACGTCCAGTGGTGGGCGTAACGCCGTAAAAAGCGGTAAATCACGGGAAGAGCCCTTCGCGCGGCACGAGCTTGCTGCGGTCGTACCGCACGGTGCTGCCCGACTCG
>JAMFLM010000199.1:0-11824 GCA_027475705.1 Pythium catenulatum
TTGCATAGAATGGACAGGGCTAGGTTAAAATGGGAAAGTCTCATTGTTTTGTGACAAAAACATCGCTTTAGTGACATTTTCTTCCATGGCTTCTGATTTTTCCGCACCGTCGAGCCAAACATATGGTAATGTGTGTGATCTGATTGGATGAAGATGTTTAATGTGCACTCAAGATTTGCAAAGTATGGCCTGAGAGTACAACTCTGGATGGACAGACTTGACGCCAATCCTATCACTTACGACTGTTTCGCGACGAAATCGTCCAGGATTGTCGTATACTTACGACGTTCCTCTGTGAGACTTGATCAGCAAAAAAAAAGTGGTACCTTTCCCAGAGGCCCAAACGCATACTTTATTCAATACGATTCGCGAAGTCGTAAGATACGACGTAGAACCGTGTTCCGTGGCACGAATCGTGGTAACAGAGGGGTTAACCTGCTCTACCACAGTGGTGCGTATGCCAGGAGCTGGTGATCGCATGCCACCCAAGTCGAAGAGACCACCCAAGTCGAAATCGCCGCGTCGCGCGACCGCGGGCGATGGAGACTCTAAAACTCCGAGGTCGCGAGTTGGCTCGACTGGAGGGTCCTCAGTCGAGTCGATTTCTGAAGAACAGTCCGATCGCGATGGTACCCCACGCGTGAGCGTGATCGCGAAGCGATCGGCCGAGGACAACGGTGTGACCCGGAATCTGCTGGCCGATCTGGACGAGGAAGCCAAGGCTGACGTCTCGATCTCGGGCATGGAAGACGTAACGGACCTTTCGGAGGCCATCGCCGAGGTGGCGGCCACCGTCCGACCGCCGACGCCAGCGACGAGGGCGATGAACTCTCTTCCGCCGAAGATCGACCCGCAAGCAGTTCCGGCGCGAGCGCTTGAGCTGCTGGTCGCGAAAAACGAGGCGCTCAAGCACTTCACGGTGTCGAAGCACGGAGTCGCTAGCGACGTCCGCGACCCTGGATTTGCGGCGATGAAGACCCCGACTCAAGTCCTCCACGGCATTGTCGGCGTGTTCAACACCGCGGGCTACTCGGTGACGATCGGCGACCACTCGGCGGTGCTTGCGCAGGGGCTCGATCGGCTGATCGTCGCTGGTCAAGCGGTTTACGACTTATTCCTTCGACACCAGTTCCAGCGCAAGCTCGAACGCGCGATGCAGGCCCAGCCGGGCAGCGTGATCGACGGCGACGTGCTGCGTCGGATGGCCGAGCAGTTCGTGGGTCGGTCGCGGGACGACGTGCGCAAGATGCAAGACGAGATCGACTTCAAGGAGTCCTTGATCGCTGGACTGGAACGCGCTATGCAGGAGCAGTCGGACCAGCACAAGGCCGACCTCGCAGCAGTCGTGGCCGCGAGCGCGCGCATGGCAAAGGAGAAGGCGAGTGAGCCGGATGCCAAGCAACCCCGCGTCAAGCCGGAGACGATTCACTCGGTCAAGATCGACCCGAGTGTGGATCGCAAGAGCTACGTCGCGGAGCGGGTGCCAGCGAGGCCGTCAACAACCGACTACCTCGCGGACATCTACGACGAGTGCATGAGTCAGTCGGTCAACGCGACGACGAGACTGCGCCAGTCGGCGGTGTCGGAGCTGAAGCAGTTCGACGGTCGAAGCCGAGACGAGTATCGCGGCAAACAGTTCATCGGGTCGGTCCGCGCCGCGGTCCGACGCGATGGCTTGTCGGACGGAGAAGCTTGCATCATCTTCCCGGAGATGCTCACGGGGCGATCGAAGACTTGGTACCGACAGCTCAAGCGCGAAGTGCGAGCGAACTGGAAACTGCTGCAGGCCGAGTTCGAGAAGGAGTACTGCGATGCAGCGACCACGCCTCAGCAGAAGTACTACACGCTCGAGCGCAAGCCGAACGAGGACCCGCTCGATTACTTGTATCGCCTCAACGTGCAAGCGATCGAAGCTGGGATCGACTACGACGGGGTCGGGTCGGCCTTCCATGTGAAGCACTTCATCGACACGTGCGACGATCCGGAGCTTGCGCGACTGCTGGGCTTGGCCAAGGTCAGGGACGAAGGCGAGCTACGCGAGACGTTGAAGGAGTTGCTTCGTCAGGGTCAACGTGCGAAGCGTGACGAGTCAATCAAGGCACGTACCGACAAACGCGACTTCAAGTCGAACAAGCCGCCGGCGGTCGGGTCCAAGCAGCGCCCGATCGCGGTCAACGCACTTGCCAAGGCACTCGCATCCGTCGAGCCGACAGCTGTGCGCTCGGCATACGACGCTGTGCGGTCGGATGACTCCGAGTCGAGCGAGTCGGAGTGCGAGTCGAGGGCGAGTGACGACGAGAGCGAGGAATCGAGTACCTTCGACGCGAAGCCTCCCCTCGACGAAGCCGACTTGTCGGAAGATGCCGTTCGCGTGATCGCGTCGATGGTTGCCGCCCTCCAAGGTCGAGACCGCCCGAGCAAGCCGCAGCAGCAGACAGATCGCCGCGGCCCGTGCACGCACTGTGGTTCGACACGCCATCGCGATCTTGATTGCTGGCGTCGAATCACGTGCGAGGCGTGTGGGCACAAAGGCCATCCGACCGATCGGTGCTACCAAACCTGCAAGGCATGCGGTAAGGTGCACGATCGGGGCGCCTGCCACCTTGAGCAGATCGTCAATCACTTCAAGGCGTGGTACGATCCGGTCAAGCACGCGGGGATGTTGCCTGCTTTCCTCGAGAAGGCGTTAAACTAGTACGCCCGCCAGCTTGGGAGCTGGTACGCGACGGGCGTGCTTCCCAGTACTGCGTGCATGCCTACGTAGCACAGACTGGTAGTCCGCTGCATGGTAATCGCCTAATACACGCACCTGATGAGCGAAGATCGTCTTGCGAAGGTCGGTCGGGACCACTCGAAGAGGGATCAAGATCAAGTGAGTTCGAACGCAAGGCATGTATTCAGCGGCTTACCCTACATCCAGGCGAGCGACGCGGGTACTGGCGGTATTACACCCAGAAGATGTACCGCCAGACCATCATCCGCGCCCAGCTTGACGACCACAACGCTCGGGTTCTCTTGGACTCGGGTGCCGAAGTGTCGATCTTGGACTCGGTCTTTGCGCGTAAGATCGGGGTCGAGGTCGACCGCACCAATCGGCTGGGTTGTGCTGGAGTCGGGGGCGCCGCCTTCGAGACCGAGGGCCGCGCGTGGATCAAGGTCACGCTGGCCGGCGAGCTGGCCTACGAGTGTCAGGTCTGGGTCGGTCGACTCGGGACGCTCGACGCGATTCTCGGCTGCGACTTCCTCACGCCAGCGGGTATCCGGCTCGACCTGGCGGATGGAGTCGCGCTGATGCCGGACGAGATTCGCGTACAGTTCGAAGGTCGACGGCCGATCTACAGTGACAAGGCAGAGCAAATTCGCGTCAAGCGAGAGACCACGATCTACCCGGGTGACTCGACGTACCTCCGGATCAAGAGAGTCGATCGCAAACGCTTGTGGCTCCGTCGAGGCGACCGCCACGTCACGACCGCCGAACTCGACGACAAGCAGCAGCCAAGGCGGGTCAAGATCACGAACATCTCGGACAAGCCGGTCACGATCGCCTCGCAGACGGTGGTCGGGATGTAGCTGGGTCCAGGCGCTGCGCCACGGATGTCGGGCTTCGTCTCCGTCGGGTCGAAGCGGTACGCAGAATGGTGTACTCTCGCCTACGAGGCGGAGCCCGAGACGGTGCTCGAAGAACGCCGGCACGCCGAAGACGACGAAGCTCGGGCATCGATGCCGCCGCCCGTCGAGCGGCGCGCGTACGCACCGCCGCGCGCGATCCTGCGCCGCGGCGCCGGCGATGCAGGTCGCGCCGGTCTCGGTCTTCGCGGTGTGTCGGCGGAGTTGGAGAATGGGGGCGAGGCCACCCGCTCCGATCCTCGGGAGGGAGATGGGAATGTGCTGACTGTCGGGCTACAAGACGGTCCAGTGCACGCCTCACTTGATTCATCCCATCCGGTGCGCATAGAAGGTCCCGGGTGCGACAGTCCGGACGGATGTCCCGGCCACGCGACAACAGCCGACTGGACCCGGGCCGCAATCGCGTTCGTTCATGCCAAGTCGCTAGCTGACGCAATCTCCGACCAGGAAGGCCTTCGCGACGCCGTGTTTATTCACGAGGGAGGCGATGTAACGGCCGATCAGCTTGAAGTCACGTGACTCTGCTGCCTGAAGTCGACGACGCCGATGATATCTCGCCCGACGACATCCAGATCGCTGCCGGCGAAGATGTGTCAACCGAGGAGGTCGAGCGCGTGCGCGAGATTGTATGGAGGCGACGGCAGTACCTGATGGGCAAGGGCACCGCGAAGCCACCTGCCGCGAAGGGCGTGGTGTGCGATATCGACGTCGGCAACGCAAGACCGGTCGCTCAGAGCTGCAGGAAGGTGCCGCCGCAGCACGCCGAGAAGCTGTACGAGCTACTCAAGGGCCTACTGCGATCGGGCTTCATCCAACCATCGACATCGCCGTGGGCACCGCCGATCGTGATCGTGGTCAAGAAAAATGGAGTCGACATACGGCTCTGTATCGACTATCGCGTGGTCAACTCGCTCACTCGCTTGATGGTCTACCCGATGCCGGTGGTACACGACCTGCTCGAGAACCTCGGATCGCTCCAGTGGCTGTGCTCGCTTGATATGGCGAGTGGATTTTGGGTCGTCAAGATGACCGCTCGAGCACGAGCGATCTCTGCGTTCATCACTCCGTTCGGCTTGTTCGAGTGGCTGCGGATGCCCTTCGGGCTCAAGAACGCGCCACAGATCTACCAGCGCCTGCTCGACAACGCGCTCTACGGCTACTTGAAGCTCACACCAATGCACCTGCAGGAAGCCGAAGCGGATGTGTTCACGGATGGCAGGCCCGCGGGATCGGACGTTCGGCCGGCAATCGGTCGACGGTCGTATATTGACGACATTCTCTTTGGTGGATCGACGTGGAGCGAGATGTGCGAGCGACTGGATCGGTTGATGGCCGCGTGCGAGGAATGGGGGTTGTCAATCAGCCTGCCGAAAAGCCAATTCGGGATGAAGCGGGTCGAGTACCTTGGTCACGTAGTCTCTTCAAGAGGGATCGAGGCGAAGCCGGAGAACTTGTCGGAGTTGGTCGAGCTCCCGTTCCCGAAGACGATCAAGGCGATACAATCCTTTCTCGGCTCGCTGAACTACTACCATCAGTTCGTGGAACACTTCGCCGTGTACGCTGCCTCGCTGTATGAAGTCACTCAAGCCGATCTCGCACGAGAAGCACTCGAACCGGGTCACCTAGACTCGGCTCGACGCGCCTTCGAAGAGCTCAAGCGCCGGATCGCCGACACACCGATCCTGCGCCACTTCGACGGAGAAAGGCAGCCGATCCTCGTTCTGTACGCGAATGACTGGGCGATCGCATCATCGCTCATGCAGGAGGTCGACGGCGGGCTGGTACCTGTCAAGTTCTTCAGCAGAGTGCTCATGACGCACGAGATGAAGCTGTCGCTAGCAGAGAAGGAGATCCTCGCTCTATTGCAAGCGCTTAGCAGCGGAACAAGCCTTCTAGCTGGCCGGTCGATTCGCGTCCTGACCCGACACTCGACGCTGAGTTGGCTGTTCAAGTCGAAGGGGCTTCAAGGTCGGCTGGAAAAGTGGGCAGTGACGCTCAGCCCATGGCCGCTGGAGATCCAGAAGATCGAGAAGGGTGAAGACGGCTTACCTGGTCTACTTGCGGCCGCGATCGGACCGAGCGAGCGCGCAGACGCCATGTTGGAGTCGATCAGGCCTCGGAAGGCTACGACCGGCACGCGATATCGTCTCCCTCTGCCAACGCTGGAGCCCGAGGAGGACGCATGGGTCGTATCGTTGGATGGGTCAGCGAAGCCCAAGAGGCGAGGCGCGAGCTGTGGCGCAGTGCTGTGGCGAGCGCCAGAGTGGCACGTCGTCGAAGCCGAATCGCGCTATCTCGAGGACGGCACTGTCAACGAAGCCGAGTACAGGGGCGTGATCGCGGCGCTGGATCTGGCGTTGCGCCGAGGGATTGATCGAGCGATCGTGTGTGGCGATTCGAGGATCGTCGTCCAGCAGCTCCGGGGCGACATCGATTGCCACACGCCAGGTCTTCAAGTGCTACGAGCCGAGGCACTAGTCAAGCTCAGTCAGTTCAAGCACGTGCACCTCGTGCACGTAGCGCGCGAATTCAACGCGGCCGCCGACCTGATCACGGGTAAGGCACTACAGCGCGGGGCGGGATGCACGATCTCCTCGGCCGACTTCGCGGACATGGAGCTACTGAACAAGCTTCCGGAAGTGCTTTGCCCAGCGAAGACGACGAGTAGCGCGCGGATCGGGGTCGTTACGCGGAGCGGTCGCGTCACCGGCCAGGTTCCGAGTGAAGACGCGTCAGGTGCGGCCAGACTCGCCTCGACGCCTATCCAGGCGTCGGTTGATGACGGTGCCAGAGACGGTACACCCGATACGTCATCACCGGATGACGGTATCGCACCCGACTCATCTCCAAGTCAACCCTCGGACGATCACGCAGCTGATGATGACCCGAACATAGAAGGGACGAGTGGCCAGACCGACGAGGATGAGACGCACGGTGTGACATTCAACCACGAGATGGGCGATGGTGACCGTCCGGCAAACCAAGAACCGAGTGGAGAAGAGGTCGTGCAGCGATTACGAGCCGAACGCATCAGTCGCGCTCAAGATGAAGAAACATCGTCGCATGCGCTGAAGGTGTTCCTGCGGGGCGAGATCGACGAGCTGGATGAGAACCGAGTCGAGCGGTGCGCGAAGCTAGCGGACTCGTACGAGCTGGTTGACGGTCTGCTGTACTACGTGGGCGACAAGAAGACGCGCGGGGAACCGCGGCGAGAAGCAAGCCTGCGGCTAGTCGTTCCTACGACACTGCACAAGGAGATCTTGCATCACTACCATGTGAGTCTCGCCGGTTGCCATCAGGGCGTCACACGCACGTACGATCGAGTGCACAAGTATCTCTATAGGCGCGGGCAGTACCAAGACGTGCGCGACTACGTCGCGGCGTGTCCGGACTGCCAATCCGGCAAGGGTTTGCCTCAGCTGACCGCGAGATCGCCCGGTAACATCGTCGCCACGAGGCCATTCCAAGTGATTGGCATGGATCACGCGCCTTCGCTACCGAGGTCACACCGCGGCAACTCGGAGCTGCTCATTTGGGTCGATCACCACACGGGCTTCCTCATCGTCTCAGCAAACAAGTCGCGGGAGGCGCAAGAAGTCGCCGAGTCGTACGAGCGATCGGTCTACCGACGATTCGGGGCAAGCGAGGTGATCCGTCATGATCGCGAGTCGGGGTTCATGTTGGACGTGTTCCGAGCCTTCAACCGCTTGATCGGCCAGCGCAGCAAAGCCACGCTCGCCTATCGGCCTCAGTCAAACGGCACCACGGAGCGAATGGTCCAGACGGTCATGCACGCGGTCAAGTTGTACGTGGCCGACCCGGCCCAACGCGACTGGGACGAGTATGCGGAGCGCCTGGTGTTCGCGCTGAACTCGTCGATGGATCGAACACGGGGCGACACACCCTTCTACTTGCTGTATGGGTGGGAGCCGAAGACGACCATGGAGGTCGCTCTACCTGCGGCGAGCGACCCCACCGGCCATGCGCAGTCGAGGCGATGGAGATCTGCGGTGCAAGGCCAGTACCTGGGCACGCGCCGAGGCAAATCGTCTGTTGGAAGAAGCGATCGAGTCACGGAGGCGCGAGGCAGATGACGCCGCCCGGGACCACTCGAGTCTGATCGAGCCAGGTGCGAAGGTGTGGGTGTACGTGAACCAAGTCAAACCGGGATACGCTCGTAAGCTCGCTCACCTATGGCACGGGCCATTCCGAGTGCTCGAGCGAGTGGAGGATCGAATGGTAAGGCTCGAGATTGCCGAAACCGGATACCAGTTCTTCCCACTCGTCCACGTATCGCGTCTCAAGCCGTGGAAGACGTTCGACGATCGACCGAGCATCGAGCTCGAGGTCGCCTCGGGTGACCGACTCGACTTCGATGAAGAGCTGCTACCTGAGGACTCGTTCGAGCCCAACCAAGAAGCCGGCGAGTTCGAGATCGAGGAGACCCTGAAGCACAAAGACGTCCGGACCGCGAGGCAGGGGCGATTCATCCGCGAGTACCTCGTGCGGTGGAAGGGCTACGACGATCCGAGCTGGGTAAAGGAGAGCGACCTCAACGCACCGAGCCTGCTGGAAGAATACGAGAGGCGATCAAGGGCGCTGGGGCGATTTGCCGTGATGGAAACAGAAGAAGAGTGACACCGATCGAGTGCGAGAGCGCCCGGACCGCCGGCACGGCGGCTGCAGCGGCTCGCGTGAGGTTGGTGCGGATGACAGCCACCCGGATCAGTCAGGCCACTGTCTTGGCTGGCTGCTGTTGGTGGAGTCGCGATTGATGGGAGGCATCAATCGTTTTTGGACGGGTGTGTGACGTGACGTGAACGCGCGGACCGCACTCGAGCGACGAAGGCATCATGGAGGGACCGGCAGCCCAATCCCCTCACTGGCCCGAGTCACTCGTGTGGACGCCGCGCGATACTGGTGAAGAAGTTCTCGAGCCTGTGCGGGACCGGTCTCGGGGCGTAAACAAGTTGCCGATCTACTGCTATTGGTGACCGATCGCGGCGAGACCCGATCTACTGTCTTTGGTGATCGAGCACGGAGAGACCCGGTCTACCGCTTTTGACGACCGACGGTGGCGAGACCATACCTACTGATATTGACGACCGGGGCGGGCGAGCAGCGGAAGGAGATATGCGAAGCAATGTATTACGTGCAAGCGAACAGAGTCGACGCGGACGACGTCACTGACCAGGTGCGACATCCGGTCCGGCTACTCCATCGTCTCGTCTGGATCGCGATCCCCGACCGAGGCGGCTCCTCCAGCGCGCGGGCTGCCAACAACACTGCTCGTGCGAGTCGGTGACGGCGGTGCGTGCGTCGCAGGCTCGATCGTCGCCTCCCCTGTCTCGACCGCGGCCGAACTTGCAGCGGCAGGACCTGCAGCTCCGACATTCACGCCCGTAGTCGACCCGACACCATCACCACGAACGGACATCGGGTTCACACTCGGACCGGCTACGGTCGGGGCCGGCGCCGGGGTCGGAGTCGGCGAGGACTCGGCGCAGACGCGAGCGGAGGAAGCGACAACGGCTGTTGCTGCTTGCGTCGCTGAGGCGACCGCGGTTTCGATAGGTTCGGCCGCCGAACCGCTGAGATCGACAGTGTCCGTCGCGGCCGACTCTCCGGTGTCCGGCGGTCGTCTAGCTCGCTTTGACACAGGCGGCTCGACGCCACCCTCAACGTCCTCGGACTTTCCCTCGAGCTCGATCGCGCGACGCACTGTGGACCGGCGGCTTTCCAAGGTGTCCACGTCCGAACCGCCCACTGGCCCGTCGAACTTCAGCAAGATCGACTGCAGGCGGCTGTCCGAGAGGCCGAAGAGCTCGGCGTGGGCACGGGATCCGCGATCGCCGTGGAAGTATTGGCGAGCAGGCGACACGTAGTCCAATCTCTCGACGCAGTCGCTCAACGTCTCGGACACGTTCGGCACGGCCAGGATCACACCGAGTGGCGGAACCCAGTTGAAGAATGGGTCGAGGAGGACGTCCGCGTCGAGTTCGGGATCAGCGGCGGCGGCAGCAAGCAGCTCGAGCTGCCCATCCCAAGGCTGCGTCAGTTTCGAGTTGCGGCCTCGGCGCTCGAGAAGGAAGTCGGCCGTCGTGTACCGTCGACCGTCAACAACCGTGGAGCTGTCTGGATCGGGCAGCAGGTAGTGCGACCGCTCCCAGATCGCCTGCGCCGCGTGGCGGTAGAGCTCGAGCGCGTTCTCATACGCTGCGCGCAGCTTCGGGTGCTTGGGCGGGACAGAGAACGTGATTGGAGCCGGTGGCGTCTCGAGCGTTGCCCAGGGGCGAGCGCGGTAGAGCTGGAGGACTTCGGCGATCGACGGCAAGCGGCCACGCAGATCTTTCTCGACGATGCGACTATACTCGTTCGTCACCGGAGCGACCTGCTCATTGGGAAAGAGGGCGAACTTCCACGGGATCTCGCGCAAGTAGACACTGTCGATCTGCTCTCGCTCGACGATCGTCGGGGGACCTGACGGCCAGCCGCCCGCGTCTTCGTGCTGCGACGCCCGAGCACTCAGTGAACGACGTCTCTCATCCGTCTGTTGCGAACGCCGACGAGCCTGCGGCAACGCGTTTCGAGACTGGCCATACGAGCGCGTCGGCAGCCCCTGAGGTCGATACAGGTCGGGGCGCGCGCGATCCGGGTTGAACGCGCCGGACACGTCGCGGCGGGGCGTCGCACGTGCATCGGCGCGCTGATTCGAGTCGCTCGCGTCGCCCGTGTCCTCGGAGTCGGGGTCGTCGTCGTCATCGTCCATGTCGACGTCGACAACCTCGACATCGGGACGTCGTCCGCTGCGACTCGACCGAGTGCTCCGAGCACTCCGAGCGGGAGACGCCAGTGGGTCCGCCGACTGGGACGCACCGGTCGAACGAGCGAAGCGCCGTGCCGTGGTCGAGAGGAGGTTGTCGTATACCTCGCCGATGTCAGACCGATCAAGGAGGGCGCGATGGAGCGATTCGGGGATTGCCGGCGTGAAGTCGGCGAGCGCTTGGACCGCGTCACGCGGTGCGGCCACGCTCGCTTCGTCTTCGCCCGCCGCACCCCGGCGGCTAACTGCAGCGACCGCGTCGGCCATCGACCGATATGGCGCGCGTGTTCGCGCAAGGATTTGAAGCATGGGCAGGAGCGGCTGCGAGAACTGACTGTCGACCACGTCAGTCTCGCCTGGGGCGAGAGCGGAGAAAAACGACTCGACGACGCGCTGCGACCGGTCACCAGCGAGAACGACGGGTCCTAGTACCGCTTCGTATTGAACACAGACAGCGTCCACTGATCGGAAGAGCTGCACGGCGAGCGATGCAATCGCCTGCAGTCGATCGACGCGCTCCTCGATCTGGCTCGGTTCACCGAGGTCGGTGTAACGCGCAAGCGCGATAGCACACTCGTCGACTTCACCCTGAGCTGCTCGATCTCGCGCTTGAGTCGACCCTTCTCAGCGATTAGGAGCCCGTTTCGTTTCTCCAGGTTGACGAGCCGAGCATGGTCGTTCCCGCCGGGGCGCTCGGTCGCTTGCGCAAGACAATCGCGAGTGCGCTGCAGTTCCGCGGTCAGGCGTGCCACGTCGTCTCGGGCAGCGTCGCGCTCGGTCTTCATGAGCTCGAATCGGTCATCGGGATGCTCGACCTCGACCTGAGCGACGTGTGACAGTTAGTATCGGGCTCGAACCGTGTGCCCGCGGATTAACTCACCAGATCGTCGCGTGTGGCCGCAGACACGCCAAGCGGACGAAGCAGCGCGTCGAGAAACACGGCGTCGGGCGCATCCAGCGCACGGGGGAGCGACTTCAGCAATGCGCGGAGAGGGGCGCCGTGGTCGAGTGCCGAGAACCAGGATGGGAGGGCCCCGAGCCGGTGGTACTTGCGGTAGAGCTTGTCCACCGCCCCACCGATCTCGCGGAACATCAGCGCGGGGTCGCGCGCCCACATGTCGACGTCGTCGGCCATGGTCGAGTTGCTCGCCGCGTTTTGTGTGCTGTCGGGAAGATCTGCGAGTCCCCGCCGACTGCTGCAGACCAGCGGCCCCTCCACGAAGAACTTTCGTCTCCCCGGCCGATTTTCTCAGCCGGGCCGTCGAAAGGGGGCGCTGTGGTGAAGTGGCCGCAATCAACGAGGTTTTGGGGTTTTACCCCGAGTGATGGGCATCAGTCATCCAGCCATCACCAGTACCGACTACGTGGCCGCGC
>JAMFLM010000201.1:0-11817 GCA_027475705.1 Pythium catenulatum
GAAGATCTGCACGACGCCGTGCCTCGACGCGTGGGAGGCGTCCGTGGCGGCGCTGCCGCAGTGCATCATCCTCAGCGACCGGTACTGGGAGCGCAGCGTTCAGTACCTGGACGTCGTCAAGCGCAGCTGCGCCGAGCTCGGCGGCGGCGGCAGCGGCGGCGGTGGAAACAACAACACGAACGGCTCGGCGAGCGACGCGGCCAACGCGTCGGCGTCATCTTCGCCGGCACCGTCGTCGTCCGGCACCATCGTCACAGCAACCTGGCCAGCACTCGCAGTCACGACCGCGACGGTCGCGGTGTTCGCCTGAGGCGTGCAGTTCTGACCACGCCCTGGCTTCGAAGCTCGCGTGTGTGTACTAGGTATGATATACGTACGTCAGACCGACGGCGGCTCTGTTTGTTTGGCGGCCGTCGGCCGACGTCTGGTCTGTGGCCGACGTGAGGTGCTATTGCAGCTGTAAGCTACCTCCGGCGGCGTCGCTCGTGCAGTGGCAGCTGGCACCGACTAAAACAAACGGCCGAGAGACTGCCGTGCCATGGATTCGCAGTGCCTCGGTTTTTCCCCACTTGCCCTGCCGAGCTTCGTTGCAGCCGCATCGGTGACTCGCTCTAAGTCGAGCGGCACGGGCAACAAAGGTCGCGTAAAGCAATACAAAAAGGTGTGCTTGAAAAATTAGTGCGCCACACGAACGCTACACGTTTGAGGAAGACTACTCGCTGGGCCGAGCCGAGTCGGCTTTCGATCGCCGCTCCTAAAGCTGCGCGGCGACGGCGGCGACCGCGACGGCCGCGACACCCGTGGCCGCCAAGCCCGCACTGGGTGTAGCGGCCGACGTCAGCGTCTTGCACTGGCTCTGCATTTGCGCGTACAGGTCCTCGAACTGCTTCTTGAAGCTCACGGCATTGACCGTGCAGTCCGGCATGACTTTGATCGCGGCCTCCAGCGCAGTCAAGCACGTCGTGTCCTCACACAGCTTCTTAGACATGGCAGTCTCGCTCGCGGCCGACAGGGTATCGCCCGCCTTCACGGCTCAGGCACAGACCGTGGAGAAATGCTCGTACTCGGGCGTTTTCTTGATCCCTAGGAGATCGCGGCCCTTGCACTCGGCCGCGTGGGTCGAGGCGACGGCCGTGGCGAGCGCAACGAGGAGGGCGAGGTACTTCATGTTGTCGAGAGGGGAAGGAGGAGATAGGAGCTAGGAAGCTTGCGAGGGCCGAGGCGATTTGGGGAATGAGAGTTGGGCGCGGCGACTGCTTTCGGTTTGCTTCTCAAGGCCCGGTCCAGGTACAGCACAGTTGTTTCGGAGCTGATTGACCGTGGCAGATCGGATCTTCCCGCAAGGGACCGCGACGCGATCTCCTCCAACCGGTGGGCTATCGGACCGACGCGTCCACCACACGTACCGTCCAGTATTTAGTTTCTCTGAGTGGGAGAGAATCTTTCCCTTTCTGACAGCACTTTCTGACAGTTTGCTGAGTTATAGACGTTGCGCGAGGGACCGCGACGCGGTCTCCTCCAGCCGGCGAGCTGTCACGGTATGCTGAGTTATAGATCATTGCAGGGAATCACTTTTATTGTGCTTGTTTGGCTCCACATTTGGCGAAACAAATATTGAGAATAGGAGGACCATCATGCTTTAGTGGATCTAAGAAAGCGAGCGAAGACACAACGGTCCCAAGCCTAGTGAGACGGTCAGGCGCAGAGACAGAGACAGCTGACGTTACCGGTGGGTGTATTGGATGGCGTTTCGTCGTTTGAATAAAAGGCCGCCAACCCAGCCCTAGCCATCAATCAGCCACGCGTTGGGCCCGGCGAGGGCCCGTGGCGGTCCGGTCCAAACGGTCTTTTCCTCTGACGGTCCCCGGGGCCGTCAGAAAAAAAAGAGACCGTTTGCGTCGGGGCTTGGCCCCGACGTATTAGGCCACGAAGCTCTCGGGGGAAAAAAACCCATCAACGCCAACGGTACAGGGTTGTACTACATTTTTGTACTATCATAGTTGGATGTGCCTCGTCCTTACCGTACTCATCATGGTTGGATCTGCCTCGCACACACATCATCGTGCCATGGCTCAGTGCCTGAGGCTCATCAAGAAGCCAGGGCACCCGATGAGTTGATCGGGTGCGAGTTGCACCATTGACTGGGTGCACTCACTGAAACTCAGTGAGTACTGGGTGCCTGGTGCCCACTGACTACTGATGACTTCGAAGTACAATTATAATAGTCGTGGCTTGCAGCTGCAATGGCACCTCACGTTGGCCACAGATCAGACGTCGGCCGACGGCCGCCAAACAAACAGAGCCGGAGTGCTTACTGCCACTTTTATGGAACAAAAAAAGGCGCGATAAATTGCGTTTTCTAAATGAAAAATACACTCGTAATTTTTCGCGCAATTTATCACGGCCGTGGTCAACGTTGAAATCTGTCATCTCCATTATCAAATCTGCGCGAATGCCCTCGAATCAAGAACTCTCGCGTCAAGTGTGTCGATACGCGCGTGGTCCGCGCGACGCCCCGCGTCGTGTGTGAAGGTACCTGTGTGGGTCAACAGGAAAGAGTTGCGTGTATGACTGACGTCCGCACCGCGCGGCACCAACGCTCGAGCACGTTGCAGCATTTGAGTTTTTTGTTTCCGATGAGCCTGCCGCGGTGGACCTGTCGCAGCGGTTGTATTGAGGTGTGTGTTTTTTTGCAGTGATGTTGCAACGCCCGGAGCGACGAGCAGGTTCAAACACCATGCGTGGTGGGCTTGTGTCTGCCGTCTGCGAGAAAGAGGCGCGACGGCTCGGCAAGCGTTGCGTGTGCAGCCTCTCGACGGCAGAAGCCCAGAAAAGAACGAGAGAGCGTCACGCCGTGGTGATACGCCTCGGTAGAATTGCGCCACCAGGACTGCGTTCAATGCTTCGGTTGTGAAATGAACATGGCTCCTAAAATGTGTTGTCGGGCTCGATGTCAATCGTCAGATCTGCAACTCCGCAAATACACCTAGTTTTGTAATTGAGCACCATATTTACGAGTCTGTAATTACCCACTCGCGCCCACCGAAAAGTGGCGAGAAAGTGGCGAGAAAGTGGCGAGAAAGTGGCGAGAAAGTGCGACAGAAGTCCACGACACGTCAGTCCCGATTGTCGATACAGTACAAACCGATGGGCGCGCCTTCTGAGACCACGCGCGGGGCGCGGAAGAAGAAAGCCCAGCTACTCTCGGGGAGCCTGTCGGTCTCTGTTGATGAAGATGAGAATATCCCGTCTCGTATGTTTGCCTGGTGATCTATTGGTTCAAAGTTCAGCACTGAGTCTCCGTACCGCAGACGAGGATGTCGGTCGTAGTGAGTTCGATGGGAGCAACGCCGTTGAAGTCGACATGTCCACGCGTCGTCCGCCCCAACGACATGCCGACGCCCGCTATCTTCCTGCGTACAAAACGAGGCGGAAGGCGAAGAAGAACCAGCGGAAGGAAATGGAGGCAGCCAAAGCCGACGCGGATGCGAAGAACATTCGCACTCCGCTGCCTCCTTTCCCTGGGGATGCCTTCGAGTCGTTCGAAGCGTTCCAAGAGAGTTTGGACTTGTACTGCGCCGTCAACAACACATCGTTCGCTGTTCGCGATTCCAACAAACGAGCATGGAAGAACGAGTACGTTAGCTGGTGTCTGGATGTATGGTTAGATTTGCGCTGACGCAAAACATGCAGGCAACTCACAAAGCAGCATCAGGCGCGGAGCCAGGCGGCGCAAGACGATGCCACTACCGAGGACGCCACGCTTGACCCTGACACACTCGGCTCAGGCAGGGCGGACGTCTCACTCGACGGCGACAACAACAACACCGGCTCAAGTGGGTTGGCTCGCTCGCTCGACGTTGGCAGTTCTCGCCCAAACTCGGAGACTGCTGTCGAGCGCGCCGACGCACACGGGCCTCATCTAATTCCAGCGAGGTTCAAGTATTTTCAGCGCGTATTCAAATGCGTGCACGCCGAGTATCAGCCCGATCGCGTACCAGAAAATGAGCGAGAACGGTACCCGGCAAAGACGAGGTACACAGGGTGCGAGGCACGACTCACGGCGCAGGTTCAGCGCGTCAGAAAGGACCAGGATTGGGTTTGGGTCGTCGTCGTGCTGAACGAGGTGAGCCCTATGTCTGCTGCCGCGCTCTCCGTCCGAGACTCAACAACGCAACTGCTTTGTTTGTAGAATTGCACGCACAACCACGTGTGCTCGCCGGCCGTGTTTGCTTCATATCAGACCGCATCTGAGATCGACGACCAGGTGCTCTTCAATACAGCTGCGGCGCAGATTGCTGTGGGCGGGAATCCGCGGCTCATCCGCGACGGGATCAGCGCGGGAAGCTTTGCGCCATTCTCCTCTAGCCAGTACAGCAACCTGAAGCACTACCGCCTCGGTGGGGGGAAGGCGAGAGACAACTTGGAGAAGTTGATGCAGGCTTTTGTCGGCCAAGAAGGTAATCTGTGCACAGTTGTACACGACCAAGCCGACATGATAATCGGCATCATCTTCCAGTCCGCTGTTCAACGTACGCTGGCAAAGCGATTCGGCCGCAGTCTTGTGGTCGACTGGACACACAACACAAACCTTCTTGATTACTACGTTGGTGAGTCCCGGTGGAGGATCGTCGTGTCATCTTTATTGAACCTAACGCCCCTGTGCCAATGTTGGTCTCCAGGATGCGTCATGGGCACGTCTGTGACAGGCAAAGGCCTGCCTGTTCTCGACTTCATCTGCCTAACGCAAGGCGTCGACATGATGAAGAATGTGCTTGAAGTCTTCGTCGAAGGTGTAGATGGCGAGGCGGGCATCGGGGAGACATTCATCATCGACAAGGATTATAAAGAGTGGAAGGCGATCAGCACGGTTTTCGTCAACGCTTCGGTCGTGTTGTGCCAGTTCCATGTCCTCAAATGGTTCAAGAAAGTCGTCACGGACACGCGGTACGAGATCCCCAAAGCGAAGCGCGCGGAGGTGCTACACATCGTGCGGTCCATGATGTACGCAGAAACGAACGATGAGTTTGGAAGGTACCAAGGACGTCTGCTCTCGTTGCTCCCCTTGACAAGCCACGCCAAGTTCCACGAGTATATGAACAAGCGCTGGTACTCGTGCAAAGACATGTGGGCGAACCATGTCCGTGGGTCCGTCTTCACTGCGGGAAACACGACGTCGAATCGGCTCGAGTCACACTGGAACCAGTTCAAGGCCTTGCTTGGCAAGCGGAAGCGAATCGACCGCTGCGTAGAGGCGATTCTCATTCGACAGACCGCTATTCTTCGCCGCGAGCTCGCCGAGATTGTGGATCGGACGACAGCGACCCCGCTGCTGCTCAATGAGCACGTCTTCGTCCGCGCCCTGTTGCAGGACCTCAGCGACACCCAAGCGAAGCTTGTCAAGAACCAGTGGACCAAGTGCCTCGCCCGACTGAAGCGATACTACGCGCCAGAAGGTATCGACAGTGCTGGCCGGTGCCGGATCTTCTCTTCATCAGCGTCTGGGCTCAACTTCACCGTTCAGACACACCAACAGACCCATTGGAGCTGCTCCTGTCGCTTTGCAGCAAGCCACGGTCTTCCTTGCCGCCACCAGCTCTACGTCGCGATGCGGTTGCTCAGCGAGCCAACTTTCCCGCATCACGGTTTGGCCAAGCGCTGGAGTATGTCGGCGGCGTCGGATCTCATCCAAGTTCTCGGGGACGCTGCTGACTCTCTCTCAACCGTTCGACTTGCGAACGTCGTTGCGCGGCCTGCTGCTCCAGGCGGCAACGCACGTGGCGTCTTTGTTCACCTCCCCGGAGCGAAGAAGCGGTCGAAGATCGTGTATCGTCAACTCCGTCGGAGAGAGAAGGCCGACTGCGTTGTGCTCGACGCGATTGAAAAACGCAACATTGTCGAGAGCCAGTGCCAGCGAGGGGTGTCACGGCTGATGTCTATGGGCACTGCCCGATTCTGGGCTGCGTCGGCGGATTGGGAGGATGCAGTAAGTTCATTCCTAGCTTCTCTCGAGCTCAGCGATCGTGTGAGTCAAGATGAGACGCCGGATGATGTAGCAGTGCGCGGCGCGGTCGTCGTCACGGGCAAAACAGAGCCCGAGGAAATCGGCACCACCAAGCATCATGCCGATGACTGCTCAAGCGACTTCGACGACGTCGTTCATAACGAGAGAATCAGCGACGAAGAGCTGCACATCACTGATGACATCGACAACGCGTCAGAGCTACACGCGGAATCTGACGGACGAAGCGATGACGGCGACGAGTCCGACTGTGCGGAGAACCTCGATGACGGGCGCAACGAAGACGGACACAACGAAGACCATGGCGCAAGCGTGGACGAGCCGTTTCGTGCGGCGGTTGGCTCTGCGAGTTCCCCCACAGTACCGTGTTCGGCCGACGCATCAGTGGGGGATGTGAGCTTCCCCGCTCGGCCCTTCGAAGATACTTCGGATTTGTTGTCGGAGTTGGTGTACATGGACGCGGGTTACGACGGCGGCGAAAACTTCGCTGACGCCATGACGAGGATGCTCAGCGACGTGGACTTCGAAGACACTGGTTTCGACCAACACATCCCGTTCGACCCCGCCGACACCGACCACGCCAGCTCCTCTATGGACTCCGACGCCGCCAGCTAGGCAAGGCTCCCCTCGACAACTCCATCCATGACGCTTGCAAGGTGGCGAGTGTTGACGGGAGGGTGTGCGTGCGTGAGCTTGTGACCGCCATCTTGTACCTACCGTTCAACGAGGCACGTGAGCTCGCCAATGCATACCCCCGCGCTGACGAGGAGATCGGACTCGGCAGTATCGATAGTCGGGCCGTTGTCGTCGAAAGAAGATCGTGCATCCCCCCGGCCACTGTGCTTTTGACGAAGAAAAATGCTGAAGTGATCGCCGCCGCCATCGCGACGGCACACCTCAAAAGTTCGACCTCCACAGACGACAACATCAATTCTGTCGACGTCACAGCCGCCCCTTCCGACGAGTTCGTCGCTACTATCCAACGAACCGACATTGCTGCGTCCGAGTACGTCCTAGCTTTCAGTGTGGTTGCTGGCACTCACTCACCCTGACCTGCGCTGTTTGACGTCTGTTTTCATAGGCAAAACCTGCGCGCAATCGACGACTTCTATGAGGCGCGGAAAATGCTCACGAGCTCGCGAGCTGACAGTGAATGGCTAGAGTGCGATTCCTTCTGGAGCGACGCCGTGCGTGCAGACGTGCCGTTCCTGGATGAGTACGCGCGAGAGTGCGCGATGTGGGCGTCGGACGACACAAACTCTGTCAAGGTCATGCGCGACCTGACTGCTTTGGCACTCAAGAAAACGTCACTGGGCACCATCATTGAAGCCGTTCCATACGGCCCAGTGCGCGTTCCAGTGCGACACCTCGTGGGAAACGTGAGCTTTACGACGTGGCTCAACGACGCGGTCGTGTTTTTCGTCATGTCATCCCTAGCCTCTCGCCGCTCGGACGTCCTCGTGATCGACCCCGTGACAATCGTGTACGAACCACCCAAGGTCCCGGTGTTCAAGCCCCCTCAAGCCCGTCTACGGGACCAGCGTGTTGTCGTGTTCCCCCTCAACCTCGGAAACGTGCACTGGTGCGTGGCCATCTTGTTGCATGACTGGGAGACCGGGAAGCACAGGGTTGTGCTGTACGACCCCTACTGCAGAAAAATTGGTGAGTACCACACTGTGAGGAAACTTTGGCGCGGCTGGGTGAGACCATTCTTGCGGGAGTGGATCAAGCGGGAAGGAGACGGCGATCAGGACTACGAGGATGACGGCAGCGACCACGAGGGCGCCGGCAACGAAGACAGCATCCCTGAATCGGCTGAAGGGGAGACAACCGAGGCGCGAAAGAACGGCAGGTTCGGTGTGCTGCAGTTCGAGCAGCCCATGGCGCCGAGGCAAACCGACTCGGACAACTGTGCCGTCCTTTGCATCGCTCAAGCGCTCTGCTACATGTCGAACGACTTCGAGCTCCAAAAGCGGCAGGTGCTGTCAGAGGCCGAGCTCAACCTGATGCGGCTTCGCATCATGTACATGATCTTCGCAAAATCGACAACGAGAACCGACCGCGCGCAGCACGACGAAGGAGCGGAGGTAAGGAAGAGACTGAGAGCGTAAGTTGTGAGAACGAGGAACTGAAAGCTGTAAGAATGAAGTAGACTGTCGCTGGACTACTGTTTGCTCAAAGCAATGCCAAACAAAACTGCTTCGTTGCCAATGGTGTGCCGTTTTGCATTTGCACCGCCAATGTGATCCAGTGTGCCGTTCCGCAATTGCACCATCAAACGATCCTTTGTGCACCTCGTACTGTGACGGGTCACCGAAGGCAAGAAAAAAGTGCATGAAAAGTGCCGCGGGATCGACAAGTGTACGAAAAGTGCGGCCAAAGTGATCCGAAAGTGTATCCTAGAAGTCGCCGAAAGTGGTGCAAGTGGTGGCCAAGAGTGCCAGCGCTTCATTCAAAAATTCCCCGTGGGCATGGCAGAGATCATTGTGATTGACGACTCTGAAGACTCCGACGACTTTGATCGGGCGTCCGAAGTCGTCTTTGCACGGGATGCGAAGGCCGAAATGACGCCTCTACGCAACGACAGTGCAGCACCAGAAGCATCCACCCAGCCAGACGTGTCGACGCGTGCACCCACGCAGCCAGCCGTGCCTCGTGCCCGAGCCACCAACTCGCACACGACCAGTCGCATGACAGCGCGAATGAGCGCCAATCCCCCCTCCATCGCACGGACGACCGCTCGCATGATCGCCAGGTCTGGCTCCGCACACAGCGCGACCTTGACCCAATCACTGCTGTAGCGCGATGCTGCAGTGAGAAGAAAGGCAGACGAGAGCACGGCATCAGGAACGCAGCGGAAGCAAGGGCGTACTCTAGCTCAACAAGACCCGATTGCGAAGACCACATCGACGGCGCGTGCTGAAGCTGAGGCCTCAGCACTCACTGGCTCCCAACTCGTCGACACACGTCCCAGGAACTCGAAGCCGCCACTACCGACCGCGCACGCGCCGGGGCAAACGTGCACCGAAGCGCTACCCCCGACACCGAACGAGAAGGAAGAACATTCGGTGACGACGCGCCACGAAGACATGCCTACGGCGTCCAAGCGCCAAAGGAGACTTGTGCATGACGAAGACGACGAGTCCACACGCCTGTCAGGGCCCAAGACGACGAAACGCGAGCCGGCAGGAAATGTCGGAGGGGGCGGCGACATCACCGACGCGGCGCTCATGGCTGTCGTGTACGACCTGCTGGACAGCACCACGAAGTCGAAGTCTCTGCCATCGAAGGACGCGACTAGCCGCGCAGTGGGTTCCGACACCACTAGTTCATCAGAGCTTGTGCGCTTGCTTGAGAATGACCCCGATTTTATCGAGTTCTTGCGCTTGAAGGGTCTCTCGAAAGCGCGTGAGAGGCGTGGGAATGGCAAACACAGAATGGTGAAGAACACGACACTGTTCGGTGGCGACAACGACGGTGATGGCGACGACCCCGACTACGTACCTTCACGAACGCAGGAATCGAAGGCCTTGCTTGCGAGGGTGACCCAGCCGCGTGCCGCGTCACTGAAGTTCATGCTGGAGTCGAGCAAGTATCGCTGGGATGTGCCGAAGCCACCACAGCGAGACCCTCCGGCGAGGACCTTCGGGCGAACCGTAGCTGTCCCGGCCGCCCCAGATCTCGTTCCTGCCAGGTGGCCACCGTGGGTCATGCATCTACTCGAGAACTACAACCCCGACGACATTCCGATGCCACGGAGGGAGCCTTTCCAGAGCTGTGAATGCGTCGATGACTGTCGTATGGGCTCATGCGTCAACGCCATGACGCACACGTACTGCGACGAGACGTGCTGCATCTTCAAGGGCGAGTGTGGAAACGGCTTGAAGACGAACGATGATCTTCGACTGATGCGCGTGAGGAACACGGACATCTTCACCGTGCAAGCGACTGCTCCCATCGCGGCTGGTGTGACCCTCGGAGAGTACCTTGGTGTTGTGTCCCTGGCCCCGCGGGAGAAGAGACACCGCCAAGCGAACGAAGGGTTCCGCGTCCACTTGAAGGAGGACCGGGACGTATGGGGGCCCAAACTCCTGTGCATCAATGCAAAGTTGGGAGGCACGCTCATGCGATTCCTAAACCACAGTTGCCGCCCCACAGCGCGCTTCAACGAGATGGGAAACCGTGCCGGAAGAACCATGGTCGTCACGACTCTTCGAGGCATCCGTGCAGGTGAAGAGGTGACTGTAGACTATGGAGACGATTTGTGGTTCGATTGCCAGTGCGATTTTTGTAAGTAGGACGCGGAAGGATAGGAAAAGTGACAAGATACAGAAACAAAATGAGAAAGATGCTTTCTGTGTTTATCTGCGGTCTGAACAGCACACGGTGGCGTCCAAAGCTCCTTCAGCTGCGATTCACTGGCGATTTGCCGGTGCGTTCTCACGCAAGTGGGGGGCATGTGGAGCTCACGCAGGTGGGGAGCGTGTGGAGCTATACACTTGCGCAACCGAGCTCGTGAAGATCTCGGAAAAACTGGCGTCGTGACGGGGCTGTGGCCGTCCCGCCAAGCATGCTTCCGCGAGGCGAAGCGCGACATCGTGGTCAGCGTTTATTGAGGCTTGAATCTCCGCACGCAAGCTCTCAGCTCTGGCCATGATGGCGGAGAGATCGTCGACCTTGGCCTTGAGCGCCTCCAGATCGTGGAGACGAGACCAGATGAGACGCTCACAAACTGCTCTCAAAACGGCTCGGTCTCGAGCCTTGTCAGGGGGGCCCGGCGCACTCGCGGGCGGCGCGGTGGCGAACGGCGCGCTGGCGGGCGGTGCGGTGGCGGGCGGTGCGGTGGCGAACGGCGCGGTGGCGGGCGGCACGGTGGCGAACGGCGCGGTGGCGGGCGGCACAGTGGCGGGCGGCGCGGTGGCGAACGGCGCGGTGGCGGGCGGCACGGTGGCGGGCGGCGCGCTGGCTGGCGGCGCGCTGGCGAATGGCACGCTCGCGGACGGTGCGTTGCCATCGTGACTTGGCGGATTGGCGCGCGGAGAGAACGTCGTTGACGCGTCCTTGTCCTCGGCCAAGTCCCGGAAGGACTCCATCGTTCAACTTGTCGTCGTCGAGTGGTTTCTCCACTCGTCGTACCTTACCCGTCTTGTACTGTTATACGTACTTATCACGTCTCACACTGTACGTCTCGTACTTTTCTGCCCTTTTCCGTACTTTCCTGTCACTTTGACAAACTTGACGTGCACTTTTTGGGATTATCACGAAACATTTCATACTTTCAGCACACTTTGTAAGGAATTAATGCACTTATTCTCACTTTTCAGAAATATTTCAAAAAATTTCCACTTTGCCTTGCTTTTCTTGCACTTTCTTCCCCTTTTCCCGTAATATATTTATCTTTCAATCTGAAACCGGCGAAAATTTTTTGCGAAAGTGCACAAAAGTGCCGAAGCGCACAAAAAACATGTTTTCGGACATAAACACTGCGCAAGACAAAAGTGGTCGAAAAGTATGCGTCCTTTTTCTGTTCTCCAAAAGTGGCAGTAAGGTCATTCCAAACAGAGCCGCCGTCGGTCTAACATACGTATATCATGCTTAGTACACACACGCGAGCTTCGAAGCCAGGGCGTGGTCATAACTGCGCGCGCCAGGCGAACACCGCGACCGTCGCGGCCATGACAGCGAACGCTAGACAGGTTACCGCGGCGGCGGCGGCGGCGGCAACAGCAACACGAACGGCTCTGCGGGCGATGCGGCCAACGCGTCGTCGTCATCGTCGTCGGCGCCGTCGTCGT
>JAMFLM010000202.1:0-11785 GCA_027475705.1 Pythium catenulatum
AAGTTTTGGTCGCCTGTGGATTTGCAACTCTCTCGAGATTGATATCGAGATGAATGTGGACAAAAGTAGAGCACCATGTTCGACGACCAAAGAATCGCATAGGTGAGCTGCATCTTTGGTAGAGCGACTCCCGTCTAACACGAGCGAGGGTGACGGGATACTCTATGGTAGGCTTATTGGCGACGAGCCCCCATAGAAAACTCTCTTGAAATAGGGTGGGAGAAATCGAAGGCTAGGACGGAACCACTTGAGTAGTTGAGGTCAAAAGACCGAATGAGCTTTATTGGCTAGGCCGCGAATGCGGCGAGTGGGGCGCTGCACTGCCATGTTCTGTGTCCTACGCCCTACGGACCACCCGTCCTGTGAGAGTCAATGTCCCATGTCCACTGCTGGACCCAGAGAGACAAGAATCCAGTGCCGCTGGGTGCGGCACATGCCTCCAGCCAATAGGAGTCGGCCGTGAGACGACGTCACGAGTCAGGCGCGTGCGACACCCTGCGGCCCGTACACAAAGACGCCCGTAATCATCTGGGTTACACCAGGGACTACGGGCGCGGTTCACTAGAACATCTGTCTCAAAGGCAAGTTTATTGAAATTTTAAAATTTGTTCCCGCTGTGTCAGATGGCACCCTTTAAAATGTGTACTAGTAGGGAAGAATCATCACAGTCCGTCGACATGTCGGGTGGGGAAGAGGGAAATCATTCCTCTCTAGGTTTAGTTGTTAGTTGTAGAGCAAAGCTACTGCTTGGGTCGCGGCGGGTAGCGACAATGACGAGATCACGCATGAACAAGACGGGGTGTCATCACTCTCCCGTGAGCGGGTTAGAGTGATCTCCGAGTTGGCGAGGTCCGGTAGACCCGAGGCTTTTTCTAGGGTATTGCTTCATACAAGCGTGTTTCCCCTTAACAGGACAGAAGCTGTGTACTGACATTATCTGGAATAACTGTATTCCTTCAACTATGCCCTAGGGGAGAAGCATCAGTGCCCCACAACCACAGTATACGATTTTCGAGGTCGCAGGTGCTATGGATGGAGTATTGTAAGCCTTTGAGAAGTCGGGAATGCTGAGTAAACAGTTCTTCGTAGAGGTGGGCACTTTTCTAGGGTGGGGCTAGTTGGAGGAAATACAGTCTTAGTACAAATAAAAGGGACATTTGTGCCGAAGGTGCAAATACCCCTTTCATACCCAGAGGCACACTTTCGTGCAGCGAAAACCTCAGGTCCTGTGGACATCACATCATGCACAGAAATGACAACATCAACGATCTTTATTGCATTAGCTCACACACAAAGAGAGACGCTCCAGAGAACTGAGGCCCAACGAATCCGCATTGCATTACCTCTCTTACGCTTCTCGACCTAGAGGTCTTCACAGTCTCTCGGGGCGCCCTCGATCTGCGGGTAAGGCGGCAGCGTAGGTGGAGCGTCATCCTCGTCGCTGCCGGATAGCGATTGGAAGCGTGCCTTTATCGAAGTGCCGTCGAATACATCGCCACGGTCCCGACTAACGGCACCTTCAAGCGCAGTTCGAGTCCAATCGCGTGCGCGCAGAATCGAGAGGAGCTAAGCCTCCCCCCGATAGATGTAACCTCTCCCGATAGTTAGTGCTCCGTTCGCGCGGTGCGAAGAGCAGTAAATATGGTCAAACTGTCCGCGAGCCGTCTTGTTGCATTGGGCACATTAACTCGGAGTTGTTCCACTAAGCGTCGTGCATAGTTCGACAGGTTCAGTCACGATTTTGAGCGGAGGCGGGTCCATCGTTGCAGATTCACGAATGAGCGCCCAAATGCACAAATGGCGCGGTAGTTTCGAAACGACTCTGCAGCGTGCGACTCTTGAGAGCGACTCAGCAAACACTCTGATTCCCAACAAAAACTTCCATTTCCGTGTGTGGCCCTTTTTCCCAGGGATATGACTTAGTTGTGCCGCTGTCTTATGATTATATCATACTAAACCATGGATGAATCCGAGTTTGCTCATGTTTTCGGCAAGATCACGGTTTGTGCTCTGGTGGTCCACTAACACTAAGTATTTTTCACTCATCAAGAAATCATGAACAATCGTCAACATAACGCACTAATTCATCAGTTTCATCAATTTACGTATCGGTGCAATAGTAACGTAAGTATCTTCATAGAATCTAGCATCCATGTTTGATAGTCCGGCTTCTCAACCCTATGGAAAAGCTCTAGGTTGCACAATATAAATTCGAGTTGCGCGCAGGAATCCTACTTTATCTACGTTGTTCTGGTCGGTTTTGAGCAAGGCGAAAACGCGAGCAAAACGCCAACACGAGAATCCCCGATGTCGCTGCCAAAGCTATCCGTTCACAGAAGGTTTCTCGAACACGACTCTCAAGTCGACAAGATAATGTAAGTGTAGACGGTCGCTCCATGCTCCCTTAGCTTAGATGTGGAGCGAGAACGAGGTACTCGAGATGAAGTATGGTGACATTCAGCTTGGCCTAGAACGAGAGTCTACGACTGTCCTGGTGCTACCATCAAACGCGACTACGTCACGGTGCGAGACCGCAAGATTAATACGATCCCTGTACCAGTCGCACGCTTTCTTTGCAACACCTGTGAGTGCGCAAAACATGCAGCAGGAATTCATGTCTTCCTCGGTGAGTCTTTCTAGTTTGCAGAGCAGACGACCCATCATTTATAGTGGCTTCGCGCTGCGTGCCCCATAAGTCGCCAGTGGTTTCTCGCTGCGTGCTCGCTGCTGCGGTGTGCTCTCATTCGAGAATCTGTGACAAAGATGGATCGTCCGCCTCTCACCATCAACCAAGAATCGGTCGAGCTCTACACGTCATTGAACAGCGTTGAAGCGTGTGTGTGTGTGTGTGTGTGTGTGTGTGTGTGTGTGTGTGTGTGTGTGTGTGTGCTTATTGCACGCGCACCGCGCGCGGTCAATTTGACCCTGCCTATTGTGCCGCCCATCGCGCAAACGGCGCTTTGGTGATCGGGTGGGGGTACATATACAGAGAAGCAGAGAAGAAGCTCAGCTCTTGTCTATTCTACGTGCTCGTGGATGGACTCGCTTGGCTCTTCAAGATGCCGTGGATCGCGACCACGAAGAGGTGTTCCACAATATCGCGATTGATAGAACGCAACATCATGCCCATATCCAAGAAGTTGACAGCAGCGACGGTGAAGCGCCTATGACACCTTCATCGGTGCCCAAGATTGAAGCGGCGCCAGATGGATACAACGATCGCTAGGGCGATAACTCGGTGCAAATTCATCTGTGATTCTTTGCATTTCATTGTTTCTAGAGCACCTGAGTTTTCAACGCGCGAAACGGTATCGAGGAGTAGAAAGGGCTCATTTGTGCCGAAGATGCAAAGGCCCCGTTCTTATAAACTACGTCAGTGTGTTCTTTTTGATACAACAAACCAACTCGGGGGATACAAGGTTGGATTATCGAGTTGGAGAGACCTCTCATGTAGAACCTGTTCATGATACAGTGGAGGGTCCGAGTAGAATGTCACAAGAGATTATAACGCACATGTGATTGCACTCGTCACATCAGACGCTAGAATAAATGACATTTACAAGGATCAGGGTGGGCTAGGAAGCCCTAACTTTGTTCGTAGGGTATTAAACCCGGGGGTTTGGCTACCCTAGTACGGTGATTACAGGGTTTAGGGCCTAAACATGCGAGAATGGGCTACGTTTTCCTTTGTTGTCGATGTAGCGTAATCTTGACGAATCTCGTGAGGTTCATGCGGATCACTGCAGTCAAATAACTGAAAAACTATGACGTGGTCTTCAGATCCGTAAATTCGAGAGCAATCTGTGAGTGCTCGCGAGTGGGGGTGCCAAAACCGTTGCGTTGGATAAAACGGCATTACTAGCGTCCACACGGAGGACCCATACGAGAATCCATAGGATGGCACAGTTGGAATCCATTCCGTAAGCAACGGATTCTATTCAAACGAACGCTTTTTTCCGCATCCCAATCAAACGGTGCGAACTTTCTCAAAAACGCTCCTCAAGCCACACGTGCCAAACCCGACGGCACGCAGAACCGCGACGACGGCGGCGCACACGAGATGGCCGACGCGCCGCGCGAGGACCCGGCCGGCGCGCTCGACGTCACCATGGCCGACACGTCGCGCGAGGACCCAGTCGGCGCGGACGACGTCAACATGGCCGTCGCTCCCGACGCGCCGGACGACGCACACACGGAGACAGAACATCCCGCCGTTAAACCTCAGCCAGCTACACCTCCAGCCAGCTCGACGCCGGTCGTGAACGATCCCACGACGGTAGCCTCGCCCACGGCCGCTGCCTCCGTGCGTCGTAGCCCACGCATAGCGAGCAGGGTGCACAACCCGCGAGTTCTTTTCGGCAGAGGCTCGAGGCGGACAAGGCCAAGGCTCCCACTCGAGCGCAGATACGGACAACACGTCAGGCAGCATATCGTTCGGGCACGGGCAAGTCGAGTGCGTCGAGGTGCTTGATGAACTGGTTACCGCACCGGACATCAAGCTCACTCACGACAGCTGGGAGGAGCTCTTCGACTACCTTAAGAAGTACGCTCGTGCGACGGACCAGACGATCCGGACATCCAACACGACGAACGTTGACCTACGCAACGCCGAGATTCGCAGAAGCAGGACCGCACAAGCAAGCGGGGCGCTAGAGTATGTGCGTGGAGATTTGAGGTGGGAGAGTACAAGTGCTGGCACGCTTGATGTGATGTGGAATGCAGCCTAGTGCCCGCGATGTGGGAGAAGTACAAGCGGATCTTTATCTGCACGCACGGCTGGAAGCCCAGGGATCGTAGGGGGGGGGGGGGCAAGAAAGGGCAGAAGGGCAAGGGAAAGCGCAAGGGACAGACAGAGCGCAACATGCGCTGGCTCTGGTACACCGATTGCCCGTTCCGGTTCGCGGCGATCGTCACGCGGGTCGATGGCGCATGGGAGATCGTCATCCGCAACGCGTGTTTGCGCCACAACCACCGTGGGGGCCCCACGCAAGTCAAGACGCTGGCCGAGAACCGGGAGTCGTGGATCCAGACAACCAAGAGCCATGATCGAGAACAAACGCAAGCCGCGCGAGATCCTGACCGAGATGCTCAAGCGAGGAGAGAACCTGATCCTGCGGCCCTGCGGGATGCGCAGAACATGCGCCAGGCGTTCTTGCAGGAGGTCAAGCGCGAAGACGACGACGCGGCGTGCTCGAACATCCTGACCAACTTCGCGAACTCGCACGAGCGCGCCTTCGCGACGTTTGACGAGACACAACGCAAGGAGACAGTAGTGATCAGCTTGAAGTCCGGGTTCATGCACAGCATGACGTGGCGCCTCGGCGAGATGATCCTTGTCGACACAAGACAAATCGGTACGTTGTTGTCCAGTTGAGATCCATTCGGAACCCATGCACAGCTACCATGCGAAGCCCATTTGTTGTCCACACGCTAACGTTCACTTGGTGTCATGTGTAGGTATAACTACCAGCTAATGACTTTCATGGTCGTCGATGACAACGGAGATGGACAGATTGCTCAGCACTCGCTCCTCAAACGGAACGCAGACTGGTAGATGTCACGGGCGCTGAATCACTTCGCCGTGTGCATCCCGGCATGGCGGAGAAAGTGCAAGTCATCATGGTCGATAAAGACCTGAACGAGATCAAGATCCTCCAGATCTACTTCCCCAAGGAGCGGATCCTGACCTGTACGTTCCACGTATTGAGGTACCTTGGCCAGATGGTGCGCAAGCCAGACTTCGGGAAGATCTCGCAAGACGACCGCAACACGCTGGACGCCATCTGCACGAACCTCGTGTTCGCCACGTCGAAGGACATGTACGAGGAGAACCGCGAGACGTTGCGCCGAGTCTGCTCCGCCATCGGGTACGAGAAGTTCTTTGAGTGTTATGAGGCGAACTGGCACACCAGCACAGACATGTGTGTGATGTACACGAGAGCCAAGCTGCCGCACATCGGTGTGCACACGAACAACCACCCCTAGAGCTTCTTCGGGCACCTCAAGGACGCTGTGAAGTCGACGATGGGCATGGCAGAGACGGCCAAGGCGCTGATCGACGACGATCGGGTCTGCGGAAACGCCTACTCGCACCGGCAGAACCGAGTCGGCCGCTACTACAACAAGGAGTACGACGACGACATGAACGAGCTGCTCAAGTTCACCAACTCGTTCGTCGCCAGGAGTGTCGAGATGGAGTACGCGCGTGCGATGAAGAAGGTGGACGTGTTCTCGTACGTCCAGGAGCACGATGCCAGGACGGTCGCGGTGGTGGGAAGGACGAAGACCCACGAGGTTGACACGCGCACATGGACGTGCTTGTGTTTCGTTCTCCCACTCCATGCAGCTGCCGTGTCAGCACACGATGGCGTTTCGCAAGGCGCGCCAGTTTGAAGTGTCGATTCCGCTGAAGGCCGTTGGTCTCAGGTGAGCCTTTCCACCCGCTGCTCATTCGCTGCCCATCCGAGTTCTGAACACTGTCGTGTGGTGGTCGTAGGTGGCTCGGATCAGATGAATTGAAAGCTGCACTGCCCTCCCAGCATCTCGTGCAGACAAGTTTTGACAGTAACGAGAGGAAACGCAAGCTCTCGACTCAAGACAAGTATCGTGAAGCCACTCGAGCGACAGAGGCGTTGCGAAGTGAACTCGCCGAGATCGACGACGACGACGAGTTTCACAGGTACCTGGCCTTCGTGCTCGACCAGTGGCGACGGGTTCGCCAGCGACGTCTCACCGGCGAGGAGGAAGAAGGCAAGAGCGAAGACGACCACGAAAGCAACCGGGATACTGGGGATGAGTCGCCGTCTCAGCCAAGACCCCATGCGCTGTCTCAGCACAGTCTCTTTTCTGAAGAGCTTGGGGGACGTGCAACTCGTTCCGCCTGCGCCTGTTCTATGGGCAGGTGATCTCATCGCCAACAGCCAAGCGGCCTCTGTCGCAGATGTGGACGAGGGAGACGTGGACGTGGACGAAGGTTCGGACTCTGACTTCGAACGACGGATCGCGCAGCCACGAATCTCCTTCAACCAGAACGCCGCCAAGTCTGGTCGCCCGCGTCTCGACAAGGGACAAGTTCGTGCTGAACAGCGCGAGAGTCGGCTCCGGATGAACGCTGCGCAGGAGGTGTGGAAGACCACCAAGGAGCCGACGCTCACGAGCCTTGTGGCTACGCTGGAGGAGAAGAAGCCGGAACTGCTCCAGACCGCCACGCAGCTTTCGATCCTACGCGAGCGTCACACCGATGTCGCTCTGAGAGCCAAGGCGAAGTACTCCGTGGAAAAATCGCCCGTGCTGAACACGGCGTGCTACTACTTGTTCGAGGAACGTGTGCTCGACATGGCATTTGAGGCGCTGCCCACGTCCAACAAGGAGGACGAGGCCATTGTCGTCAGCTCGCAGCCGACCGAGGCTCCGACTGGGCAACGTGTGGCCCCGACTGGTAAGCGTATGGACACTGAATGAGTGTACATCGCAGGTGCAGGCAAGTTTTCGCGTGCGACGATCGAGGCGATGCGCTACCTGTCCAAGCTCAAGTACAACTGCGAGGAAGGCGAGCTTTTGTGCGAGTGGCTGACGAAGACGGTCTCGGATTTCGTGTACGACGGCGGCCCTCCAAGATCGCCGGCGATCTTGGGCTCATCTACCCGTACGCGAAGATGCCTGGCTTCAAAAAGGACTTCACGTACGAAGAGTTGTACCGCATTCGCCCGTCTCGGTGGGTGAGCGACGCGCTCATCACCGCATTATACGACCGGCTGAAGGCTGACTACACGAGCCAAGCTTCATCGAGATCCTGTCGCGCCAGGGGAGGTCAGCGCGCGCACGAGCGCAACCGCTTCCAGACACCATCAAGACCAAGGGAACCACTGCCGCGCTCGACGAGGCTATCGACACGATGATCATCCCCGTAAACTTAGGCGACAGGCACTGGACTGTAGTCCTCGTGAACAAGAGCGCGCGCGACATCGTGTCCTACGACTCTACGAACGACAAGAGCTACCTGAACACGTTGAGCGACGTCGCCCAAGAACTCGGCTCGCTGCTGAACGGCCTGCACGGCAAGGGCTACACCAAAACGTCTTCGATTGATCCGCTCCAGTCGGACGGCTACAGCTGCGGTATTTTCATCTGCCACAAGATCGCGTCAGCGTTCGGGTTCATGTGCTCCGACGACATCGTCATGAGCACAGGCTTGACTTGACCAACTTCCGTTTCCGCCTGCTCGTGTACGTGCTGCACGGCAAGATCCTGTAGTCAGGCTAGCGTCAGAACCTGTAATACATGTACTTTCGATTTTTCGTTCACCCAGTTTGTGTCCAGTCGGAGCTTGTTCGTACCGTTGATCTCCATTCCTCAGCAACCATCGCCATTTCTCCAAGTCCTATGCGTCCATACACAGTCTATTCGAAGCACTCGATCCCGTTTGTTGTCCGCACGGAGCAAAATGCGCACATAGTCCCAATCGAACGCCGAACCTAGTCTCTTATGAAAGCTACCATCGCCTTTGTCGGGTTTTCTGCATATTTTCCCTTGTGGACACCGTGGGTCAAACGTATGGATTCTCGTATGGGTCCTCCGTACGGACTGTAGTAGCGTCCTAGATGAAACGTGCATTTTCGTTTGAGTTGACCGGTATCGCACAGTCGGGATGGAATCGCCTAGCGGGGCAGCACCGAACGCAAACGGACCTTTAAAACCGTGTTCTGAACCCATCTACCGCAGCCTCAGCTGCTGCAGGAAGTGGAAGCGCTTTGAAGATCTTTTTCTTCTCCTTGCTGCACTCCTTTTGGGTGGAAGTAGAGCAGCAGTGCAACCTATATGAATTTGCGTGTTGCCAACAACCGATTCGAGTGACAACTAACTTGTTTTGCTCGGGAGGATGTGTTTCTGAAGCCAGCGTCAAGACAAGAGCTATCCCAGTTTCTGCCGATTGGCGTTCACGAGGATATGCACTTTATCGGCCCTCTCGTCGGACACATGATCGCACCGAAGTGCCGAAAGAATGCAGACCATTTCTTGAAGCAGCCACGTTGCTCTATGCCGGCTGGATCGTGGCGTCGGTTTACGTCTAAGCAACGCTACAAAGACATCAAGCGGACCCTCCACATTAGCGACAACAAGGATCCTAACGCTGAGATCGACCGCACTGGAAGATTCTACCGGCTGCTAATTGTCTGCAAAGGCCATTTGCAGCTGGTTTAGAGCTACGTCAGCGGGTCAGTTCCGACGAGACGGTCATTCCATCACGAAGCTTGATGGACACCGCGCGCATCTACATACAAGCTGCACAAATACGGCACAAAGCTTTTCGCGATATGTTGTGCCACAACACAGTACTGCTCATTGTGAATACCCAATATTTCGCGATTAGACTGGAATACGGACTTTTGTGTGGTCATGGTCGGTTATTTACCCGAAATGTCCGTTTGCAGAGGTGAAGTGTGCACGTGTATCGCAGCCATCGCCGAGATGCAGCACTGACAGACACGAAGCGGGTGAGGTCAGTCCCGGTGGTTCCGAATTGAGTGTGCTTTGGTGTTTTCTGGCTGCAGTGATTTGCACGATTCGATTTTGATTCCCCATGGGATTCGTCAAGATTTCGCAGACTACATCTATGACATAGAAGAATGTTACCCATTTCAGCCTCATTCACCTCGCTAGGGTAGTCAAACCTTAGCTTTCGAGAACGCCTTCAAACAAATTACGGCTCGAAATTTTTCACCCTAGTTACGGTTAAAACCATTCATTCTAGACTCTGATAGCAAGTTTGCGAACATATCTTGTCACACATTCTTCATTCTCAGTTGTGACTCTCTACTTGGGGTCACCGCTGTGTGATAAACACACTCTACATTGAGACAACGGCGATCGTGACCATGTTCACCATGGGGAATACGATTCTTGCGTTCTCACCATGCGCCGAGCGCTCGAGCTCACCATGTCGATCATCGATGCGACACTCGAATGACGGCTCACTCCACGCCAAAAAGCGGGAACCTCCGTGCGAAGCGTTCTCAGGGCCGCACTGATCTGTCGATTTTTTCGACGCATTTGAGCGCCGCCGCCAGCTGAGGCGCCCCGTCAGGGAGCGACAGCATCGCATCGATCGCCACCTCCAAAATCCCGGGGAGAAGACTCTCCGATGGCGGTGAATGCACCCACTCAGCGCTCATCCACATCGCCAGCTTGTGCGAGGTCAACCCCTTGCTCGATCCATCGTTCAGCTTGCACGCGCCAGGCGCAGTCTTCAGCGTCAGCATGACGTGAGCGAAGCCCCGGTACCGCCGACTCCACCGTCCTAACTGGGTCCAGGTGTCGTCGCCCGGGGTGAAGTTCAGGTCGACGGAGACTTGGTCGTACTCGGTCTTCACAAGCTTGAGGTTGATTTACGTAGCGTAATACTTGGCCCTAAATTTTGGCCGGCGCCGCACCACGTCAGCGGTCAAGGCTTTGCGAATGCCCGTGTGCAGCGCCGGGCTTACCAAATCGCCGGCAATGTGGATATCCACGTCGCTGTCGTCGAGTGCGAGGCCGCTCACATGCGAGCCGTACAAGGTCACGGTCGCCCCGGACCAACTGGCGTTGATCTTGCGCATAGCTTCGTGGATGGCACACTCGCGTTTTAAGAAGGCGGATCACGTCGACTGGCGCGACGTCACATGGTACCTCACTGGCGCCTGACGCGTCCCACGCCGGATCGCCGGCTCTAAGTCGACGAGCGCCCGCTTCTGTCTCTGTTTCGCTTCGCGCGCGTCGCGCAATACTTCTTGGTATCGCCCGGCGGCGACACGATGCTTGTCATCCAGACGCCGGGCGTCTGGACGTGCTGCCAGGTCATCCGCTACCGCTCAGCCACCGCCTACGACCTTTGCGACGACGCCGACGTTATCATCGAGCGTGGCTCGGCGTTCGTTTGCGTCATCGCGCTCCGTCGAACCGCGACCGAGGATCCCGTGATTGCCGTCGCCCCGCTGCCCGAGGTCCAATGCGAACGCATCACCTCGACCGAATCATGCTGGGCTACGACCATGGCGCGCTCGCTGCGCCACCACCCACTGCATTCACGGAGGTATGGACGCGCTTCGTCGCCGGGGGCCCGGCTAACCCGACGACTACTCGCGCTCGCCTTGCGTCGTTTGTTCCGGCGGACGGCGCGACGGTCGATCTCGGTACGACACCGATCGCGTACGTGTCGCCCCAGGGGACAAAGACCAGGTCCATTCCCGTGGAATTCATCATCCAACGCCACCATCCTCACGTCGACGCCGTGGTGCGTCACGTGACCCTGAATGGTCTAAAAACGCAGAGTCTGGACCCAGATGTGCGACGTGCGTCACTGCCGAACAAATCGAGGTTGGACGGCATTTTACTCTCCTTTTCCGACCGAATACCTGGTCCTCGTGAGGCATTCTATCACAACCCGTCTTCGAATCCGCTAGGCATGCTGAGTGAGGTTCCAATGAAATTCGGCGAGATCGGAAAGACTGACCACACGCTCCGAGTCGCCCAGGAATTTTGCCACCGTCAGGAATAGCACATCGTAGGCGTACACCAGCGTCGCCACGCAGGACTGGAACCTCGCGCTGTGCTTTTTTGGATCGGCAACTCCACACACCATCCACTATCCTGTTGGGGTGTGTAGTGAAATGTAACCGAAACAACCCTTGTATGATTCCACGTACCCCCGTTTCTAACGTTTTCATGTCATATCGCTCTTCGTTTGTGCCCACGCAGTCATAACAATTAGCCGCAGCGTGCCGAGTTCCATCTTGTCCGAAACCACTTA
>JAMFLM010000203.1:0-11768 GCA_027475705.1 Pythium catenulatum
CGAGCGACTTCGCGCTGCGTACTTTGAACTCGTGCGCGAGCACGTCGAGCTGCTGGAGGAGAAGCACCAGCTCGAAGCCGCGCGCGCGCTTCGCGAGAAATACGAACGACTCGTGCAGCGCGAGGTGGACAAGGCGCGCGGCACGTTCCACGTCAACGCAGCGTCCGAGAAACACTGAGGAAAGCGCAGTGGAAGATTGGATGAATGAAAGATTCTACTCTTTCGTAGACATGCGTCGGATCACAATGCACCAGGTTCCGATTTTGGTTTGGTAGCTGTTTTGTGGAGCTAGAATCGCAAGGACAACGAAGCGGCGCTGCAGATGCATAACATATCTTACAAAAGGCGCTTTGACTGTTGACTCTGCCGTGGTTTGTAGACCGTTGCCCACTGCTGTGGACACTGAGACTGATGTCGCGATTGGATGACAGTCGCTCACCGTTCTCAGTGACTGTGCCATGTTCCTAGACACGAATGGGATGCAGAGAGACTCTGAAGACCCTGCTCCACCACTAGGAGACTCTAGAGGGGCTGACCGACGTCGTTGGCACATTGCCACTCACTGGGAGTGCGGATGACTGGCACGTAAACGCATCTAGTGGGGTCTCACAGACCGACGGGTGGATGGATGCTGGATGCGGTTGACTAATCACAAAATACGTCCAGCGGAGACGTGGAGTGGAGTGTACGTAGGGTACATTGTACTGTACGTACAGTACAGTACACGGGTGATGGACCACAAAATCACGGATCTCGGTCTCGTCTGCGATCTCGGAGGCGAAAGATGGATGGCCAAAGTTGTCGCGGTGTCGCATGGGTAACGCACCGCAAGCGATGCAAAATTGCTCTGTACGCCCGTAGGTATCTCCCTACACGACCGGTTGAGCAAGTTGTTGGTCGACCTTTGATCGCCCTTCCTCGGACCACTTAGAATGTCGATTGCCTTGACGAGCAACACATTGGGACAACCAACGACCGATCTTCTGGTGTCTTCAGCCTATACAGCGAGTAGCCGCGTTTTTCCTTGGTGACCAACGCATTGGAACGGCAACAAATGCCGTTATACACTTCTCCCTTCACTACCGAAAGCGTCCTCCGATTTCCTCGGACTGGGCCCGTCCACACGGCTATCCACACGGGCTTTTCTCTCGCATGGTTGGGAATCGCTGCACACAAAGCCGCCTCCGGCGTTCACACGAGTGTGCACGTTTGCCGGGGTCACAAGCGAGTGAATGGCGATCTTTCGGTTCGATAAGAGTCGGAGAAGAGTCCTCCACCCTGATGGGAGAATCGCTCCAGATTGTAGCGTTCTGAACCTGCCCCATCAGAGACTGAAAAATGTTGAACCACCCGGCCTGCAAGCTTTTCCAACCGTGATCGATCTGCCGCGAGCGGGTCGAGAGTCGTTTTACAATGGTGATCACGATGGCCGAAAGATGAGAACTAGACCCGGGCTCGTCTCATGTGTGAAGCTCCCGCCAGTGAGCTTCGGACCATGGCGCGTAAGCACGCACTAGCAGTGTGCAGTTGGGCAGAGCGCTCCACCGGACTGAACTGTCCACAAAAGAATGTACACGTCGTCTGTCTTTCCGCCAGGCCATGATGTGTCACGTGCATGGATGCGAATCGGTGGAGTCATACGGATCGCAAACGAAAAGAAATTGCGAGTCGCCAAGAGCTCCATAAATCTGGAGGCATGCCAAGCGTCGTTGGCTCAGCGTTGACACTGCTCGATTCTACAACACGCCCGTAGCTCGAGATGGATGCAAATGCAGTGACCGACTCGTGCTGGGGCGTGTAATGCATCCGCCACCGAGAGCCATGGTCATTCATGCTAAGCATCTATCCATTCAAGTCTCCCATACACTTTCGGAGATTCACCTCGAGATGCATGGGATCTCGACGCAGTCCAGATCTCGACTGCGCACGGTATCGGCTCCCGCCACCGTAATCTGCGCAGCTGAGATTGAGCGGGTTGACGTCCGGAGCGACAGGCCGCTCATCTCTTCCGGTTAGGAGCCACTGGTCAGTCACCGCGATCTTTACAGAAAAAGAACGAGGTCAAGAGTGGCACCTAGCCAAGTGCGTTGTTGGCAGATCGCGTTCTCTGATGGGCCGCCCCGGCAACCGTTCAGATCGTTTTCTCTCGCTCCAAGAACGCGATATCTTCAGGAAAAAGAGGAGGCGACATCCAGGTGCACGGCCTTCAACACGCGGCGGTTCATTAGCGTGCCCGCAAAAAAGCCGGACCGGGCACGGTGAGCTCCACGGCTGCAACAGGCCAGGAACATCAATTGCGTGATCGGGTTTGTACTGAAAACAGTCTGAAACGGACAGCACCGTTCAAGGCGTGTGTACGGATGTCGTCTACGTCACCAAGGACAGGCGCTTGTGCCGGCGCCATTCAATTCCGCTCCCCCAAAGCACGTCGCCGATGAGGACTGCTTCACGTCACTCTCCAATTTGCATGCAAAGACAAGAAGCGCTGTCCACCACCATGGCACTCTCCACCCCGGTCGCTTGGGAAGACGAGATCGAACGACTGCTCGCCTCGGCGCTGTCCCCGGTGAACGCGGCGTTCTGTTGCTGCCAACTCTTGGATACGACGCTACCGCAGCATGGCCACGTCGAGGACTGTGTGCTCTCCTTGATGGATGCGAAGACTTTCGCGCAGCTCTCCACCGACGACGTCAGCGATGTCAGCGCGAGCGGAAGTGCGAGTCCAAGTGAGGACCGCGAGAGCGTCAAGCGTCGTAAGCATCGCGAGTCCATGGCACGCCTCCGCCAGGGTTGGCGGCAGTCCATCGCGTCGCTCGAACGGCAGGAAGAGCACCTCGAGCGTGTGCTCGAGCGATACATCGCGTCGTTTGCCTCGACAGCCGCGGCCAACGACTCGTTAAGTGCGCTTCGACGTAAGTACTGCGCGCTCGTGCAGGAGCAGGAGCGTCTGCGGCACGAACAGGCCGGGCTCGAGGCCGCGTGCGCACAGAAGGACCGGTACGAACGCCTCGTGCAGCGCGAGCTGGAGCGCGTGCAAACCTTCCGTCTCGGCGACGAGGGTACGCAGGAGACAAGGGATTCGTGTTGAAGCCATTCTGTAACCGTAGAATAGAGCTAACGCGATCAGTAGTATACGCCATCACTGTGCGTGTTACGAAGCCCTCCCGTGGCGTACGCGCTGGACGGGACTGGTTCCGTCGACTGGTTTATGCACTCTCAGCACCATCAAGTCGCCACCGCCTCGTCTGTCAGTGGTCACTAAGAGGTCCGGAACTTGTGGACCAGAACGGGGACTCTATGGGGCCGTTCTATGCACGTCCGGGTGAAGGCTCTGCGCCCTAGTAAGCGGGTCAACCACCGGAGCCAGACTGTCTGTGCTCGCCGCACACACAGGCTTCGCGCGTGAAAAATCTGATGCCGCAGAAGACGGCCTGATGTACTGGTCGTTAGGCATACACTGCGAATGCCTCTGGCTCGATGGGATGCGGGAGACGATTTGGTACTTTCGAACAGGCAACCGACATCTTATCTACAGCAAGAGTCGTAATGATCACGCTTGGAGTTTCGCTTCGCCTTTCCAGTTCTGAAGGACGACTGCGTTAGTCGTCCTTCTTAGTTGGAAAGGCGAAGGAGTAGCGAGGCGGGTAGTCAGTATCCGATCTCTCTTTTCCCCCCTCTGACAACGAGTGCAGTTGAACGGGATGGTATCTTCGTCAACGATCGGTTGGTCATGTGCCGTACGTACTAGTGGACCGATTCCCGTAGAAATTTAGCAGCCTTCCTAAAGCTAAAATTTCGGTTCTCGAAGCTCTAAATCTTATTTAGCCGCTCTGCACCCCCTCTCTAAAACCAAATCTAGCGAGGGGGGGGGGGGGGACCCCCCCTCTCTAAAAATTTAGGCCCCTCTAAACACTCCAAAGCCTATACCCTTTTTAAATGGATATCAGAGCTGATTGACAGCTGAGCGATATCAAACGACGGGCATGCTCAGGAGCAGTGCCAAACTAGGGACGTACACTGCGAGAAGCCCGCCCCAACTTTAGCTGGACTTCAACGACAAAAGGCAACAAGCACAAAAGGCAACAAGCACACCACCAAAGCAGCCCGAGCGGCACATAGCGACGCGAACCAAGAAAGCAGCGGGTGGGCACAAGCGCGGTGCTAAAGGGTACAGTGTCGCCGACGTAAACCGGCGCAGTAGTGATCAATGCTTTGTAATTCTGCGCGGCGTGCATGGCCTCGCATGGTGTCCCCTCCCGCGGGTTGGGAAGTAGGTTACCGCGTCGGAGGCAGTGTCGTCCGCGCGTGCTCTCTATCGGACCGCCTGGAAGTGCTCTCTCCATCTTTGTGCTCCATTCTTCATCGTCGCTCATGGCGAAGTGCAATCCTCTGAGAGGTGATGGTCGTGACCGGGAAGAATTTGGAAATGCTAGATTGCATTTTTGTGCGGGAATAGGGAGAATGCTAAATTTTAGGTTAGGAGGCGAATTTAGCTTTAGGAAGCTTCGTAAATCCTGCGGGAATCGGTCCAGTAATCGCATGCCGCGCGCCAGCAAGCACCGCTGCGCGCAGGCACTTTTCTGACGAGGACGACTCACGCATTGCGAGCACGCTGCAGTCGTGAGAGTTCATGAAGCTGGGATGGACCCGCAAAACAACCCACTCCTAGCAGTTCGTGCAGATGACGACAGGATCAGAGCGGTCCTCAGTGCGAGTCAAGCAGCCCAACAACCAACACACAAGCCGAAAGAGTACATGCACCCACGAGAACAATGACGAACTCTTTGAAAGGTAGAAAGCGAAGTAGGGGATGCTGTCAAGAGAGCCCCGGAGCGTGCACCGTCCTGTAGAGCTGCGAATCTGTGCTTGTTGAGAAAAGAAAGAAGCGGTGGACGGCCTGTCCCTGCTCCACCGAACTGGACTCTGAATTCCATCTGCCTTGATTTTCACAGATATTTCTGACGAGAGCTTCAGGTCAGGTGCGCCGTGCTGTCATCGGGGGTTGTGGGCAGCTCATAATGCCGGCCTAAAGCCTGGATATTCACGCCAACACAGGAAGGCGTCGGTTACAGCACATACAGTCGATTGAACGAGACGTCGCATCACACTCGCAGGTTTGACTCCGGATGAGTGCACGACCCTACGGATCCGATCGCCGGATGAGACAACAGTTCCATTGTGGACCAAACGCTTATGGTGAGAATTTTTTTCTCCCCTTTCCTCTTTGGACTCAGTTGTCCCTACGACCGGTACCTGCAGAGTGGACTCAGTCCTTCAAACCAACCAACTGAGACTGTAGCCATGTGGAAGCGTTTCAGAGTGAGTCAGAGTGATGGTCGTAGCGATCGTTCTTGCACTGAGGCCAGAGCGTTCCCGCGGCAGCCAAGCCGCCATGCGGTCGTGGAGAGATCCGGCGCCAGCGGTGGATCCAGTCGAAGGCCAGTCAGTTCCCCAAACGGCGTCTGACCTACTATAGGTACGATGGGGAATGTTATCAACCGCGATTGCATAAGGGGGGCGGAACGAGGCGAATTCCCAGAAGTCCAGTGGTCGAATGGCGAGCGACACACTCTCAGTTGCGGCCTGGTACGTCATCCTACTACGTACGCGTGCCATGGAGCGACCAGGCATGTGCGTTTGACCAAGTAATCGTTCTCGGCGGCTCGCAGCCGACGACGGGCGCGAAGCGAAAAGGCGCCAGCACGCAACCGCCCTTGCCAGTCACCCGAGCAGCGATAGGTGGGGGTAACTCGCCATTCCACGATTCCCAGCGGACCACGCACTTCAAGCCCTTTGATCTATCCATCACCATCCGTCCGACCTTCAGCACTCTTCCACACACACCACGATGTCGTCGTCGGCAGCTACATTCAACCTCTACGAGCTGCGCAAGCAAATGATGGAGACGCTGCCGCCCTCGGACAGACGTCTTTGCTGCTGCAATCTCGTCGACCCAAGCTTGGACTCGAACCACCACCTCGACGACTGCGTTCTCCATTACATGGACCCGACCCTGCTGCGGCGATCCGGTGATGATGACCTCCACCACGCCAGCAGCAGCGGCAGCGCCAGTCCGCACGGCGAAGACGAAGTCACCGCCAAGCGCCGCAAGCACCGCGAGGCCATGGCAAGGCTTCGGCAAACGTGGCGCACGTCGATCGCCGCGCTCCAGCGACAAGAGAAGCAGCTCAAGGCCGAGCTGCGTCAGGTCGTGGCCATGTCGTCGGCGCGTCCGGCAAATAACGATGCAGCCCCCAGTACCGACCCGCTCGTGGTGCTGCGACGCGCATACTGTGAACTTGTCCAGGAGCAGCTGCGTCTTCAGGAGGAGCATGCGACGCTGGAGGCCGCGCGCGCGCTCAGCGAAAAGTACGAGCGGCTCCTGGAGCGAGAGCTGGACCGTGCGATGACGTTTCGCGCGATCCTGCCGGAGGGCGAGGCCGGGTCCGACCGCGCAGAGTGAGTGTCTATGTGGTAAAAGCCCGAGAATCGTCCAGCGGCGAACACCAAAAGCGCGCAATAAGTCTACGTGATTAAGTGACCAGCTTTGTGCAATCCGAACTCCATTTTTTCCCCTACTTTTCACATTGGCTTTGAATGTAAGCGCACTGTGAACTCGTGGACTCGGCTGCTATTGTGGTGGGTGCTTCGCGAAGAGATGGTGGAGTCGTGAAAGCCCCAGAAGGGTCCCCTCATGCCCGAGATCCGGAAGGCTGTGAAGCCATGCAGATCTCTTATCGCCATGTACAGTAAGTAACCTTGACAACACACCAGTGGCTCGTCTGCTGCGATGCGCATGTCTATGTTTGTCGTGCTCGCCACCATGACACACCACTGGCTCGTCTGCGCACGAGAGATCAGGCGCCTGGCCTGGCCATGCACCATCCGGAACTCGAGGGGAGCTCCCGGTCGCATCTGTGTTCTGCTGGACGTCTGCCGCACCAATACGTACAGTACTCACCATACTGTATCGCGAGAGATACTGTGAAGGGCGAGAGGGCGCAGGCTGTGCAGTTCAGTGCAGTGGGTACGTACAGTATGTTGCTCACCAGTGGTCAACGCTGCGACAGGACAGGATCGGATCACGCAAGCGCTCCGGTAGTCGAAGCGCCATAAGAAATCCTGCAGAACGCGTAGACTCGTCCACGGCCAGCGTGGCGGATTACTCTTTGGGCGATGGGGCGCTCGTCCAGAAGTGGTGATCACAGGGGATCGACGCATCAACGATTACGAATGACCTCTCGGGCCTGACCATCGGAACATGATGCAGAGCGAAGGAGGGCTCCCACGTTTACGCGCCGAGGGAGACTAGGCATGACAGGTACGCATTACAGGTGCTGCCAAAAGATGCGAAGCAACGACGGAGATTCCCCATCGATCGCTGCTGGGGAGTCGAGAAAAAAGAAAAGCACGGCTCGCACTGTGCATGGGATGGCGACTAGGCGGCTCGTAATCGAGTGTATCTTCCGCGACCATGGCGGATTCAATCTGTCGTAGGTACTGGCCAAGTGATTGGGTGCTGCCGAAGGACACAAGCGATCAAATACTACGCATAAGCAAGGCCCTAAACTTGTCGAGGGACTATATCGGCTCTGCGTATTCTCAAGCCAAGATGAAAAAGCCGCGGCGTGAGACTGGCGTGCCCATAGACTCCAAGCAAGAGTCGCGGACGATGGCGAGTGGCTGCGTCCACTTGATAGCCCGTACTTGCAGTGCGCGTGGACACCAGTGAAGTGCGCAGAGGTCGAGACACTTCGCTTCCGTGTTTGTGCGAGAATGGTTTGCTGCACCGCAGGCGCGGAACGCGACTGGAAGAATGCGCGATCTTCGCCGTTTTTCTCATCTGTTAGTAGGTAACTGCCACATGCCCCAGCCGGCCAAGCTTTAATGACCCCAAAGCGACCAGGCAAAACGCAAACGATGATCGTCGTCATCCATCTGGGCGACTGTGGCCGCGTTGATCCTCACCTTTTTCTACGGCACTTGCGTGTACCATACATGGCGATGCGACGTCAGTCCGTCAGCTGGTCGCGAAATTTACGTCTTACAGCGCGAGTCAATGCGCGCAGTGCTCATGTGACGGAAACACACACCTGTCAACAAGCAAAATACGATTAGATCATGATGGAAGCGCTCGCCCACTCCGTCATGCTTTGCGAAATGATAGCCATGATTTCGTGGGGCGATCTATCCTACCAATCGCGGATGTATTCAGACTCCCATTGTGGAATCGATGAGCGTGGCGTGAAGGATATCAATGACAGTGTTCGCACCGACCGACGCTAGCGGCCAACTCACCTCACTGCACAATACGCTACCTCATCGTACGGTTCATCATGCACACACCACTGCCTCGTCTGTGGGTCATCTTTCCGATCGATACGCAATGCACAGCTTCCAGTGGAGTAAACGTGAACTTCCCAAGGAAGCCATGTGACGGTGGTGTGCTGCCCTAGGAAGGGTGTTTTACTCGTCATCACGTCCGTTCGCTTCTGAGCGATGACGCCGGTCGGTCTGTCATCTCGTCTTGCACATAACCGGGATAACTGATGCAGTACGTACATGGGATATGCGACCGAGCGACGAATGTTCTATCCCTCATCCTCTTTTCGAGAACGTTCGGCTGACTCCAGGTCATCTCTCACATTCGCAGCGTGTCAATGGCGGGCGTGGCGCTATTAATCTAGTTCGACTGACCTGGTATCTGACCTGCAGCTAGCCAGGAGGAGAGGTTTTCTGGATCGGCAGGCTCGTGAAGTCGCGGTTGCACCCACACCAATGGTGCAGTAGCATGCGGTACCGTACAATGCAGTGGGGCCTCCACGAGGAGGGAATCCAATCGCACGGGTAAGTTGTACGCCTCCTCGCACGTCGTGCTACAATAGGCGGTCTCTGAGATAGATCATACCTTACGGCGAACGATATAGTGGTTAGACGGTGACAATCGTCTTATCAACAACGACTTAAAACGGCGATTCGACCGAGGGGTACGGCCAGATATCGAGCCGGTCTCTTTTCTCTCGAGGACCCGCTGCGCGGTGTCCTCGAAGAGTTATCGGATTCAATCACAGAATCTAGTTTACCTCATCGCCTAGACGTTGAGCCAACCGATGTGTCCGTGACCACGCGCGCCGAGCCTCGTTCAACTTATTCACTGCGCTTTCCCGCGATACAGTCTCACGAGATGTGTCCCCAACCCGCGCGACATCCAGTCGCCATTGCAGGAGAGAAATCCACTCGTCCGTCCACTAAAGTGATGGTTGTTTGTCTGTCCATGGAGGGCTTATGCGTTACAACGCAGCGACATCGTCTCTCCCCAGGTCACTAATTGAGAGGCGCCGACCTTCTCTTCACTTGCGTCCTTTGGTCGTGGCCATCAACTGTTTTTGTTTTGTTTGTGTCATCGAACCTCGTGGTCACCAGGTGACCACGAGTTGGTGACCGTCACCAACGCGTGCTCAACAAAGTGTAGCCATTCCCAAGTGTACATAAACATGTCCAACTGATCCATTCGTATTTCAGTACTTAACTTTGGGCAGAACGTTCTGGCAGTCGTGCTGGCGCCAACCTTCCGCCCCGCGTCCAAGGGGCGTTCCTTGCGTTCAGCCCAATGCCATCCTTGCTATTCTCAGCACATCGATAGCCAGCGCTACCCTCAGAAATCTAGTGACAACTGGCCATCTGCGAAGGCTGGGACCATTGTTGCTCCGTGTCAGGCATTGAGCCTCAATCAAAGCAGCACCGTGGTGTTCGGTGCGGCTCCAAAAATCCACTGCAGACGAGTAAGCAGGGCGCCACGTCGCAAGCTACACTACGCACCTCATGGCACCTGTGAGCAACCGTCCTTGGCCAGCGTAATCGCCGGCTAAGCTGTGACAGAGGCTCATGCTAACAGCGACGCGAAGGGACAACCGAGCATCCGACCTAACCGATCTAAGGCTGGCCTTTCGAAGTCTCATGTGTTTCTCATTCCGCAATTTGCACTACACGCACCGTCAACACAACCACTACCGACCTCGACACCAACACCAACGATGGATCTCACGGACTGCGCCACAATGACCGCCGCGCTCGACCTCGACGAACTCCAGAACGAGCTCATGGTGTTTTTTTTGCCGCCGCTCGACTTGACGTCGCTTTGTTGCTGCACGCTCATCGACCCGAGTCTGCAGCCGCATCAACACCTCGACGACTGCGAGATTCGCTCCTTGAAAGATGTGCCAGCCCACGCGGAGACAACGATCAACAGTCCACCATCGCTCGACGGCGACAACGCGGCCAACGAGAAGCGCCGCAAGCACCGAGAGTCGATGGCCCGGCTGCGCCGCGGCTGGCGCACGTCTATCGCCGCACTTCAGCACCAAGAGCAAGAGCTCCAAAAGCTGTTGCGCCGCATGATCGCAACACCCGCGGTGAGTCTCAACGACGTCGCCGGCAAGGACTCTGTTGCGACCAGCCTTGTCGACATGCTGCGGCGGTCGTACCGCGAGCTCGTGGCCGAGCAGCTTCGCCTGGAGGACGAACAAGCGAGCCTCGACGCAGCGCGCGCGCACCGCGAAAAGTACGAACGGCTGCTGGAACGCGAGCTCGTGCGCGTGCGCATGTTTCACGCGACCACCGATGCCTAGAGAGGGTCGTGTAGGGGTTCTGCATATGGATACAGAGGACGATAGAAGCGCATGATTTCACAATATAGACGCAGTTTTGACCAAAAGCTAGTGCTTTTGGAGTCGCAATTCTTGCCTGCAGACGCGGATGTTGCAGGATACGTGGGTTATCGGCAAAAACACTCGGCTACTGAACACTCGATCATGCTGAGGCGGTAGTGCACGGGATCCCCTGACTACACCCTTCGACCAGTGGCTACAAGTCCGACTCGATCACAGCGATTGAAATCCGGTAGATATCGAGCCCTCCTCGAGACCGAATAATCGAACTACACAGGTTGATACCGATCTCTATGTACATGATCGCTGAACGACGATCGCTTCACCTACATCCCACCGGCCTATCCGCTGCTGTAGCCAGCCCAGCCCACTGCGATCCATTGAGCAGGAGTCCTCACATCTCCACGTCTCGTCTGCGTTCCGACGGTCAAACACGCACGGCTCGGCTATGCTCGGTCTCGCGACACGCCACATCTCTCGCCGACACATCCCCGTCTCGTCTGCCGTGAGCGCCCACGGCGTGCGCGCTGGTCATCGCTGGGGCCAGTGCGCTTGGAGAAATCCAGCGAGCGACGTGCGCCTCAGCGAGTACTGAAACGTAACAAAGCTATGCGAGAAGCCGACGCGTCTTTCGTGCCGCTTCGACGTCGGCGGATTACGCTGGCGTACGTAGAGCCTGTACGTACTCTGTATAGTATGGGTGCGATGTACCGTAGGGGGGGGGGGGGGGGGGGGGGGGGGAGTGCACAGAAGGGGTGTCAACGATCAAACAAAACATCAACCTCCGTCACAACGTTTTCAAACGTTTCAAAACCTTGTCTGAACTTGCCCCAAACCTGTTCGATGAACGTTTGTACATTCACTCACGCTGTCATAGTACACATAATAAGAACAAGTTCATTGATCTGGTCACCAAAAAAGGGTGTATCGGTCCCGCGGCGCTGCACACGTTCCCCTCGACGGCCGACAAGCCCGAGGTCGAGCCAAAGATCGAGAGCTGCTCAGCGAGTGAGGTCGAGGGCTTGAAGCAGACATAAGTCGCGGCCGCAGCTGCGGACACCCACCCCCCCCCCCCCCCGCCCCCCGCCCCCCCCCATGACG
>JAMFLM010000204.1:0-11755 GCA_027475705.1 Pythium catenulatum
ACGCTCCTACAGCTGCAGGCTTGTATGCGCAAACACCTTGAGGCGATCTCAGATCGCCTGGATGGACACCTCGAGTCGCCTCAGACGACCAGATCGCTTGCGAGGCGATTCCAGGCGATCGGAGGCGGAGACAGCGGGTTGGTCGCTTCGCCGAGCGAGTTGAGGCGACGTGGTGGACGAGGCACTGTCCCACACTCGACTGATGGCATCACCCGCCACTGTCGCTCGCGCATCCCACCGTTGGCGGGCTTAACCTCAAAACCTCGGCGAATTGGATCCGCTTCACCACAAGGATGTGCCCTCTTCTTGAGGGACAAGGAACTTGAGTGATGGGTGACTGACAGATCAGTGCTTCCCTTCTATTGGAATCTAGCCGTGCATTATGGAAATCGCTCAATGACTGGTTGGTTTTCTTGAATCTGACACTTTTGTCTAATGTGAGCATTGGAGCTCATTGCGCAGTTGCTCGGTAATCGTGTAATGTTGGGCGTGAATGGGTTGGAAACAAGTTATCGCACATTTTTCCAGAGACTCGACATATCTCCTGTACCAGAAGTATGATTTTAAATCCAGTTTGGCTTTTTTACTGTTTTTGCTGGATCAACTACCGGATCAAGCAAAAGGGCTCCAGCCACGCACCATGAGTGGGCCGTTCATTGACTGAGCCAGAACAGAGTACATGTCAGGACTGAGTACTGACGAAACTCGAAACAGAGCATGGGATGATCGAAATGAACGTACCAGCGTCGGGGTCGACCACGCAGAACCAGTTGTCGACCACCTCTAGCTGGCACCTGTTACCAATCATTACAGAATGCACTGGCTCCCTAGTTCAATCGTTGTTGGAGTCACATTGTTGACGATACACCGAGGATAGGCTCGCGCAAACGCTCGTTGATGGTACAGCGAGGATAGGCTTGCGAAAGGCTTGCAAAAAGGCGGTCTACGTGTCAACTCTTTTCGAACGGGGCGACGCCGGTGAAGGGTCATAGCGTTGTTCGCGTCAAGAAGGAAACTGTAAAAGCTGGGTCGCCGGAACCGAGCTCTTCTGGATTGTGTTAGGGTGTCGGTGAAACGGTTGCTCGGGTGAGTTGCTCGAGTGAGTTGCTTAGACGATTGTGCGAAGCTGATGGATTCAATCACCGCTCTTCCGAGAACCGTCGCATGAGGATTGCTCCGGGAATTCTGATATATATATGGGCTAGACAATTCCAAGAAATGAACCAATCGACAGGGGATGATACCTCTCAAAAATCCTGCAAACACAGTTAGACTAACCTCAAACGCACTTTTGGACCCCTGCGCCACGAATCACTATTCAAATAAAGCACACCCAACTCTATTTCAACGAAGCCGACCAGCAGTTCACGGTTGAATCGCTTCCCGTTGAGCGTGATAGGACGACTAACGTCTGAGTAGAGAGGCTTTTGCCCTCTGGGCCCTGCATGGCCGACAGGTGATTCGCATCTCTGTCAGTTGGCGTTGCGCGTGGCGTCAGCGTATGGCCTTGGGTTGGCAGCGGCGGTGGGCCTGAGCACGAAGGGTCCATGCTGACTGGTGTTGGGCATGTTGGCGGCGCGTCACTCGATGGGACCGAGACTGAAGCACAACGAGGCATGGGAAGAACTGTGACCAGCCCCAACCTGAAGGACATTACGCATCTCGTCGCGATGCAATGCAGGAGAAGTGAGATCACAGGTACTGCGCGTCAAGAGTAGGATTATCCCGCTCATGGTGGACGAGAGTGATTTTACGATCACGACGGTCGAACGGCGACTGCCCGGTATCGGGAGTGAGCATCGGCGGAAAGCAAGTAAACGTACTGCCACCCCAACCGATCTACATACCACCGCGTCAGAGAGAACTTAGTTCAAGCCAACCTTGATCCCTACCGAATCCAGCGCCGTCTTTATGGAATTCGTTTTGCAACTCTGAAAAGCCTGTCCAGCACATGACTTTATTAGAGTTCCGTCACATGCAAATTCGAGGTCCGCGCGCATGGAAATCTAAAAATTTGTCTCCTCTCTGTCCCTGGTTAGGGACAGAACCGATCACGGCGAGAGAAGATCCCGGATATCAATCGCGCGGGATGTCCTGGACATAGACTCATCTCGGAGATATAAATACGATTACTCTCAACATTAGCTGGAAGATCATCGTAATCGGGGTAGTCGGTACCGATTGGCTGCGCTGGATAGTTATGGCTGATACTGAAAGCTGAAAACAGGGGCTTGGATTGTGCGCCTGATAGCTGAGAGTTTGTGCTATACTGTGTAGCGGTCGAGAGGTAGCGCACGAAGAAAACGGAATGAATTTTGACCAGTGCGGTGCTCTACCCGAAGGAGAGTTGGTGCCGGGTGCTCCTTGTCCTGTGCGATAACTCTTCTTGTAGCAAAAAATGCAAGGACGTTATGGACGCGCATCAACTCGTTGTTTGAGTGGTGCAGGCAGGACGTGAAGAAAAAAGAATGTATTATGACTTAAGCTGTGTTGCACCTTAGGGGCATCTTGGCGTCTGCAGGAGACCATCATCGTTGCCATAATCCTCGTAGAGCGACTCACCTGACGATCCTTCCCGTTATCAACTTCCTCAGTCGAGTGCACGCCGATGTCTTCATCTGCTTGAGTAGAGTCGTCATCGGAATCACCACTGGATATGTCCGACACGACGTCGGCCGAGTCACTCCTGTCGTCGTCACTGCTAGTAGTTGATTCGTCCGTGTCATGCCCTTCGAATCATACTATTGTCGGGAGGGCGATCGTCTCGCGAGGCACACAACGCACTCTGCCTCTGGGTATGTCGGACAAGCGTTGCACGTAGCGCACCGACATTTGAGCGATTGTGTCTATGAAGACGGCGAGTGACGGGTATGGGAAGGCGAACGCGGCGTTCAGCTCCCGGTCGAACCGCTCGAGCTGATTGTTGGTGCGCGTGACGAGTGTGCTGCTGAGGCCGTGTACGTTTCAAAGGACTCCATCCACGTCCGGACGAAGTACTTCCAGAATGTCCTCCACTTGGACCTTTAAATACATGATGCCGTGCGCGCTGCATCGTGCCTTGATCTGGTCTTTCACCCATCGGATGCCTTGCGGGACGATCGTCTCGGGATCGATTGTCCTCAGCATGTCGAGGACTCCACTCGTCATCGCAATAGAAGCTTCCGACTGAGGGTTTCTGGACGCCCTTTTCTTCCTTGCGACGATGCTTGAAGTGAAACAGAAGCCAATGATTTCCGTGCCCGGGAACTCGCTTCGAACAGCGCCGATCAAGCCCGTTTCGAAGTCACACACGACGTCAGCCGGGTCGATCTGTTGATCCATGGCTCGGACGACTTCACGGAGGAGGCACCAGTACGAGTCGCTAGTCCTGTTCGTCGTGAGAGCAGGTAAGGCCGGAACACAGAAGTCAGGAGCGCTGTCGTGCACCATGATCACGACGCACTGGACAAACTTGCGCGGCACGCACTGAAATGCGCCGCCGATGACCAGTGCGATGTTGTGGTAGCAGGGCAGGTGAATGAGAGATGGATGACCCCAGAGCGGAATGCGGGTCGGCGGCCTCGTCACGTTGTCGTTCGGTGTCGTTCGGATCGCTTGGAGGAATGGCAAGGTCGTGTTCGGAATACATAGCACCAAGTGTTAACCCTTTCGCGGTCAAACGTGTAAATTTTACACGTTCTAGCTAGGGTTTGGTGGTATTCGAACTTAACGGCTCCAATACCACATGTTGTATTATACAACATGTGGCCGTATGTTGTATTATACAACATGTTTTTCCACACAATATATATGCATCACTGCCGAATTTGTCGATCGAATTCTCAGTGCAAAAAAACGGAAGAAAATTGAGTGGTGTAGAGCACTGGATAGAGCTGTGCTTTTTATCCTATGATCACCGTTTTGCCCTGGCGCCTCGTCCCAGACATGTCATGACAGGGGTCGATTGCCAAAACTCTTGTAGCTAACCTCGCGTCTTTTTATGTGACCCATACAAAAAATATATGTTAAACATGTTGTATAATACAACATGTATAAAAAAGTTGGGCTCCATTTGCGCGGTATTGGAGCCGTTAACGCTGTGGAACGTGTAAAATTTACACGTTCTACGTTTATGTACACATAATCAGATTTTTATGGCCTTTTTGGCTCATATTCAGGTTGAACTTAGGAATACTATACAATTATTGGCTAATTTCACGTGCGAACCGTACTTAACAACGAGATATACGGACTATCACTCACGTGTGTTCGCGAAAGGGTTAAGACATCCACGACGCCGAGGATGCTGCTGCCAAATTTCGGTCGCGAATGTAGTACACCTGAGCTTCCACCTGGGCTTGGCTCATGCCTCGGACCAATGCGTTCCGTTGCCGTCGTAAGACTGCACTCGGATGGTGGTCCACACCGCGGAAGCTGGCTGGGACAAGTTCGAGGGAGCGAGGCCGTCGACGGTGGCTCGCATCTGGTCCGTCGCGCCGAGCAGCGCCAGCGCCAGCACCACTCCTTCCCATGCATTGCGGCAAGTGTGTGGGCGGCGGACGGCGTAGAACATCGTCGCAATCGTGAAGTCCATGGCGGCTTTGCATCCGTAACTCCGATACGCACAGCATCGATAGGCGATTCTGCGCGCGGACGCCCATGCCTTCACGTACTTGTATCCGAGACAGGAGCAAGTCGTGCGCTCGCCTTGCTGCCTTATCGGCGCACTTGAAGGGTCTGCTATCGCCTCATGCAGGTTTTCCGCAATTGCCGCATGCGAGGGAACCACATTCATCTGTCTTTTCGGATGCTTCAGTGCGCAGCTCAACGCGCCGGGCGGGGATAATGCCCAAACAACCGTAGGTGCTCTGGCCGAATATCCATCGATCGTGGTTGGGACTTCAGGGGCACATGGCGGAGAAGCTACCTTCGCGATAAACTGCCATCCCATAGCGGGTCGAAACGACTACCCTTGAACGGTTCCGAAACCACTATCTAAGATTGGAAGTACGCGGCCCATGCTCGGCAGCAACCATTATGAGCGACCGCCCATGAAGTTACTTGAAGTTCTCTTCCCACAACAACTTCGATTTTCCTCCACGGTCTGTTGCCTCTAATACTGAAACCTAATCTTTTGTCAGACCATTTTTCTGATCCGATCCATGTACGGAATTGTTGATGTGAGTGCTGACGAGCTGGTGAGCAATCAATCGATTTGGCAAGGTTTTAGGTTTTTTTGGACCGCGCTTGAGCTTCATAGGGTTTAAGCCATTTGCAGTTTAGCGCCTCTCCCGGAGTCGTTTCTGGTCAGGACGCGTTGGTTTTGCAGCTTCCTAAGGGTATTCATAAACGTTGGCAGTTGCACCCACGGTTCTGTTTCTCCCCCGCGTTGTTCTCTGCTGCGGCATGCTCCTTCCGGGATCCTCTCGGTTGAGCAAGCCTATCTTCGTGCAAGTTTCATCTTTTGCAAGAAGTCCAAGGTCCGTTCGACTCGTCCTCTCGGCTCTGTCGCCAGCGCTCCTCTTGCTGACTCTGGCTTTCATAGTGCAGCCAGGGCAAAAATGAAGGTGCCTGGAAGTGGCCTGGTGGCAAGTCTACCGCGCCGACTCCGCTTGTCAGGAGCGACGTCAAATACGACCTCTGCTACCTCGTCGATCGCAAGGGCTTCGACAGGGGCATCATGTCCAAGGTGCAGTGGATGACTGCGTCACGATAGTCGGGAGCGTGGCGGTCGAGTGTGTACCCGCCCATAAAGAGACGCGTATACGCGACAAGCTGTCCGATGGTGCTCTTCTTGCGGCGATCGACCAGACCCGCGTTCTGGGCGTCACCGGCAAACCAAGCGTAGCAAGCATCAGTAATGTCAGTGGTTGCGCCTCGCCGGCGCATCCCAGAGGATGCTTGTTCAGGGACGGCTTCGCGGACGATAACCGGTTGCGCTTGTGCAGTTGTGGGACCAATTGCAGCTGCAAGCTGCGCTTCGACGTGCTGGGCGCGCGCGGACAACGCTGAATTTAATTTGGTAAGCTCGTCAATTACGGTTGCCTGATACTGCATGGCCTCCAAGTGCTTGATGTCAACCTTCTCGTCTTCTGCGGCGTCCGCGATCGTTTGCATCGACAGGCGGCTCGAGCAAGGAAGAAACTCGTCGTACGAGACGCCAGCAACAGCGAGAGCCTTCTCGACACAAGCCACTAGCGACGAGCGATCCAGGAGATCCTTGAGGCCGGGATACCCCTTCACCAGGTATGGGAAGAGGAAATCGATGAAGTTCGGCTGGATGTTGTATCGCTTGTCTTGTAGATCGCTGCAGTTCACGAAGAGCTGCGTCACTGATGTTGGACCGCGCCAGTGCATCGAAAGTGCTCAGATCGGCGATGTGAATAGGAACACGCGCGTCCCACCCGCTCAACACTTTCCCTACCTTATGATCCTCTTGCGTTGTAGTGAAGATGTGGTTGAAGGCCTTTTTCGTGGTCGCCATGTTCCAGCCGCCGCGGTCAACAATCCACTGCAGCGTAAGGTCCGCGTTGGCGTTCGCAGCCTGAGCGCCACCGCAACGGAACGAGTGCGAGGTCAGCGTGGCCACGACACCTGCTGCTGGTGCCACGCGATCGAGGAGGCGGTTGACGTAGTTGTGGATGCCGGGCACGTTCTGCAACTTCTTCGCGGGCAACGTCGTCGCGGCAGTACCTCCGTGAGTGTTAGCGTCGGCATCGACGTCGGCCAACAAGCTCCGGCCGGCGATTTCACCGGCGAGAACGTCAACAAGCGGCACGAGCGGACCAAGCACCTCAGCATCAGCAACGCTCGACGCTGGCAGGTGCAGAAGAAGCAGCGGAGCCGGCGTTTCCTGCATCACGAGTGCAACAGCAAGTGCCGTGATCGGGCACGTCTGCACACACCCGTCTGGAAAGATTGAGAGGCCCTGCTCCACCGAAGTCTTCATGCGAACGAAGCGGACGGAGAGAACGCACGCCGAGCAGAGCGACAGGTTTTCCTTGCGCAGGAGGGTGACATCGGAAGCGCGGCCGAACAGGTACCACATCGTCGCAAGTTGAGCAGCGTCTTGGTAGTCAGATGCAACCGTTGCGTTGGAGTACACGTGGTTCATGAGCCGAAAGAGGTCTCGCTTCGCACAGGCCCTCGCCTGCTTCACCAGCCCACCAGAAGGTCGCTTGACACAGTAGCGTTCGAGCTAGTTTCCCTACTTCAGCAGAGCCTTCTCCACGCGCGCGCTGGCTTGCGGAAACTACTCTACCAGCCAGCTCTTAGCTTGACGGAAGTACTGCATCACCGTTTGCCTGACAAACTTCTTGCCGCTTGGAGCGTCAAGGAAGGCCAGGTGCACGCCAAAGCGATCCACGATGCTGACGAGGACGGCGCCAGAGGGGTCTGCCAGGACCGCAGCACGCACAGCATCCATCTTGACATGCTCCTCTTCGGAAGCGCTTGAAGACGTTCGGAAGCGCTTGAAGACGTTGATGGCGGTTGCCCTCGTCTTCCGGGAGTTGAAGGGCTGGAGATCGGAGAGTCTCATGCTTCGAAGGTGTCGATGTTGTCGGCGTTGCGAATGCCGATTGCCTCGCGTTCTGTATGCGCATATTCATATTTTCGGGCCAATTCTGAAAAATATGTCGGAGCCTGTCGGCATCCACTGGCTGCTAGGTAGAGATCATCTGACTGGTCGATAAGATACGCAAATAGGCTATCATTGGCAGGTTATTTACATGCGTGTTGTACATTAGACAGTTTTAGCAGCTTCCAGTTCTGACATATATATCTCCGCTATTTTATCATTTTCCAAGTGATGTATATTTCTGGAGTGAACTGTGTAGCAAAGGTTCGAAATTATATTAGTCGTCAGCCGGTCGTCAAGCACGAGTGCCTGCGCGAAGCGCTGCCTCCATGAGTCTACGCGAGCGTCGTACGGTTTGTTCTTGGATGGTTTTGGGTGTGTGTATGGCTTGCGGACGTGGCTGACTCACGATGCGAACACTAGCGATCAAAAGCACGCTGTTAACCCCTCTGTTACCAGGATTCGTGCCAAGGAACACGCTTCTACGTCGTATCTTACGACTTCGCGAAACGTCTTGGATAAAGTATGCATTTTGTCCCTCGCAGCTTGTCCCACAGTCAAAAGCCGCGATAAATTGCCAGAGGTTTCGTCGTATGACTTACGACATTGTATTTTGGAAGGTCGTGCGAACGTCGTAACTACCGACGTTGCAGTCGACGCAATTCACAAACAGCTGGTAGAAGAACCAGAAAAAGGGCCACGGAAAGGATAAACAGTGGGCAAAAGGAGATGAAAAAGGGACATGTATTCAAAGAAACGCAGCCATGACGGAGAACACTCAACACGTCGGGTGCAGCAGGCTTAGTTAAAGTCACTCTCGCCATCAGCGTCCTCGGCGCGGGCGCGGTCGCCGGCGCCGTCGAGTACGAGCTCGCGGCGCGTCTTCTTGCGGGCGCCGGCGTCGCCTCCTGGTCGTCGAAGCACCACACGCTTGCCCAGGGACTGCGGGATCGCTTCGCCGCACTCGAAGTCTTCATGCCAGATCTGGAAGCAGGTCTTGGACACGCTCTTCTATTGTCGTCGCTCCTTGGGGCACAACCAGCACTTCGCGTCGTCGACCGAGCACTTCTCGCAGAAAAAGTCGTCTGGAACGACTTCTTGCGCTCGCCGCGAAGGGGAGCGCAAACCTTGCACGACCGCTGCCGGCGCTTCTGGACACCGGAGACCGTCACCCGATCGTCCATCAGGGACAGCGTGTGGGAGGTAACTGCGCTGCGTGGGCGCGCCTTGATCGCGCTTCCCAACATAGAACACGAATCTACACAGTTACGACGTAGCAGAGCACAGCCCACTGCGTAAGTAGCAAGTTACGACGTAGCAACCTTAGGAAAAAATGCAAGCACGCACCTGTGGCAATACGCAGTCAGGGAGTCGCGCGTCATGAAGAGTTTGGAGCCGTATCGATGAGGCTTGTCGGGCATGAACATCCGCATCGTGTTGCGTCGGGAAGTCGACGGAAGCACGCCTTCGTCGAACGAGAGCACCGACTGCAACCTCCACGCGAGTAGAAAACGCTCTTGAAGTCGGTCGGAGATCGGCCGGAGCTTCCAAAGCTTGTCGCGCGATCGCAGGGCGGTGTTGTCTACGAAATGCAAGTCTCAAAGGATGTCAGTACACCGGTTCCGTGCCATGTAGCGGCCGAACACGCCGGCCGACACGGCGCCATTGTCGGCCATCGACCAGTGGTTGTTGAAGCGTCTTGAATCGGGCGACAGCACATGCCCAATCAGAAGCCCGATCACGTGGAGGATCTCGTGCGCGTTGAAGTCGGCCTTCGCTCGCAGGCGACGTCGAATGACCTTCACACTCTCAGGGGGGCGACCATCGGTTTGCTGACGGGCGCGAACACGCTGAGCTCGCTCGTGAACATGCTGGGCGTTGTAGCGGTTCGACTCCTCCGCGATCTCCACCCACATCGGCTTGAGCGCGAAGGACAGGAATGTCTGCAGTGGGTCGTGTGCAACGCGGCGGAGTTCGGGGACCGGTCACGCACGCTCGTCGCCGAGTCTCGGGAAGGAGTCGATGGCTGTCTCGAACACCGACGGCACGGGACCCCAGGTCATTCCGCGCAACGCCGCTTTCCGGCGCTCCAGGTCCTGCTTGCCGAGCTGGTCGTCGTCCTGGAAGCCGCCGAGCGCACGCAGGAAAGCTTCGTCGAGTTGAGAGGCGAAGACATCCTCGATGAGCTCGTCCTCTTCCACTCCTCGCACGATCTCGTCGTCGTCCGCGTCGTCAAAACCCTCGCCGTCGCTCTCGCCCGTGCTGAGCGATGTGTAGTCATCCTCGTCGTCCTCTTCATCGGTGTAGTTGACGTCTTGGGCCAGACGCCGCGAGCGTCGTGGCGCCGGAGCCGGGCGTGGCGAAGCTGGCTCGTCGCTATCTTCGGCACCATCCGAAGCCTCCGACAGGCGCTGGAGAGCCACGGCCACGTCGGCTTCTTGCTGCGTTGGGGCAAGAACATGTTGAAAGTGGGTGAGTGGCCCCCCAAGAGCCAGTTTCCCCGAGCACGCGCCAGATGGCGAAACAAGACGACGAGGGGACGAACGGAACAAGGTAGGACAGAGTAGGGAGGTGAAGTGAGGGCAAGAGAGGCCCGAGAAGACAGACACTAGACAAGTTTCCTCCAAGGGGCCCCATTGACCTATTTCCTACAGGTTATGAGCCCAAGCGAATCACCCAACGACTGGACGCCTACGTACGGAGACGCGTACGGCGAAGCTTCATCGCCCCTGTTGCCTCGCGAAAGGGGGCAGGAGGGAGCTGAGGAGTCGGCGACGGACGCCGCCTTAAGCGTCCTCGACCAGCTCGACCAGCTCAGGTCGCGAGTGCACGCCGTGGAGCAGGGCTACCGTACGCCCGTGCTGTCACCGGGCGGGCAAGGAGCAGCTGGACAAGCGACCCCGATGACGCCGATGACGCCGGGCGCGCAAGGCTCACGTCTCGAGGGCTTCGTTGTGGAGCCGCCGCCCGTGAGGATCGCGGACCTCGGTGGAAGCCTCGGGTTCGGCGTTGGCACGCCGGGCTACTTCGCGCGCCAGAGCGGCGTGTACGCTCAGCAGCACGGCTGGGTGCCGGGCGCGTCGCCGGGCGCGTTCCCGCAGCAAGCCGGCGGGCAGTTCGGCGGCGGCACCGGTGGGGGCCAAGTGTTTGGGCAGCCGCAGGGCGGTGGCCACGCGTATGGGCAACCGCACGGCGGCGGGTACGTTCCGCTCGCGGCCCAGCAAGACGAGATCGCCCGGATGAGGAAGCAGTTCGAGGCCGAGCTGCAGAATCAGCGGGACGTCCAGGCGCAGCAGTACCAGATCCTGCAGCAGGAGATCCAGCAACTGCGCGCGCGGAACCAACAACTCGAGCTGGAGCTACGCTCGCGCGGTGGAGTCGCAGGAGTCGTCACCGGGCCGCGCGTGCCGCAGCAGAACGTGAAGATCAGCATGCCGCCGTTCGACGGGAAAGAGGTCTACAAGAATCTCGGTGCGGGGTTCGTGCAGTTCGGTCGGCAGTTCCTGGTCAAGATCCAGATGGCCGAAGAGCAGGCCGGGCACCAGTTCACGGAGATGTTCAAGACGACAAAGTTTGGCGAACTGCTGCGTGGGAAGGCCGTCCGCTACTTCCAACAACGCATCGACAACTGGTGGGTGATCAACCCCACGCTGCTGTTCGTGTTGGCGAAAATGGAGAACGCGTATCGCATCGTGTTTTCCAAGCAGCAGATCACCAGGATCTTCACTGCGAAGAAGGACCCGAGCCGATCGTGGAACGACCACTTGCTGTACCTGGTGGCCGCGATGGATGCGACGATGTCCGGCCCCGAGTCGGTGTTGGAGAACGTTGTGAAGTACGCATCGCCTGAGATGCGGACGGTGACGATGGCGCGCGTGAACACGGCACGACAAGATCATCTCGTGCAGGCCGAGGAGCTCGTGGAGTTCGTTCAGGCTATGGAAGACGAACATGCCGAACGGAGACAGCTTGAGTGTCTCGCTGCGTGGCAGCGTGACCCTGCGCGTTCGAGTGGAAGGACTGGAGCGAGAGATCACACTGAGTGATGTGTATTACTCGCCGAAGGTCGCGGTGAACCTCATCTCCTACGGGAAGCTTGTGAGCAAGGGCTGCTCGCTCGAGAAGGTCGGCGACAGCTGGGCTATCACGAAGGGCGGGGAGATCGTTTTCTACACGCGACTCAAGAGCAACGTGCTC
>JAMFLM010000205.1:0-11719 GCA_027475705.1 Pythium catenulatum
AGGTCTAAAGTATCTCAACGGAACAAGACAGTATGGGATCGTGCTGGGCTCACACAAGCTCGACAATTGTGATGAAGTGCACCGGGTTTCCCGCCGAATTGTCAGGAAAATCTTGCTCAGAGATAGTGCAGTGGAAAGAGAACAGGGCGTTGAACAGAATGTGTGTGGTCCGGTTCGAATAACCGGACCCCGACCCGCGACGCGGGCCGGGTCGTCACCACGGGCTTGCTTGTACCCATATCTGCTGTAGTGCCGGCTACAAATCAGAGTATGGAGCCAGCGCGGCTGGAAACCCGGTTAGGTACGATCCCTCTTAGATGCGTTTCCTCTTAAGTACGGGGGAACACGCGGCCCACATGGCGCGCGCCCTGCGGTAATAGACTCTGATTTTTGCCATCAAGAGCTCAAGTCTCGGAAGTTCACGACCTTGGAGCCCGCGTCCACCGCGGCTCTCCCGACCCAGTAAGGTACGCCTGCTCCTGTTAGGATTGCCCGATCGTGGAGTGGATCTCCTCTTTTAGAATAGCCGGCATTTGGGTGCTTGTTGCGTGGGAACTAAGAGCAAACCCCTACCAAGTCTTTCTGTCAGAGGGGGAACTGGTCAGGCCAGAGACCCCGACGACATCCTATATCCAATTGTCTCGCGCTTGTCTGGCTGTAAAGGCCGGAACATTTCATATTAGTGGTGTGGGTAAAGAGGCGTGGCCTGTGTGAGCTTTGTCTGTCTGGGAGCGGGGCTCGCCGGCCGAGATAATTCACTAGTGTTCCTCTGAGTGAGGTTTAGTGCTTGTTGACCTTTGCGCTTGGTGTTTGGACCCCACGATCCGGTGGCTCCTACACAACTAGCTTCCAAAGAGCTGTTGAAGGGTACACAACGTGAGGTGGTCTAACTACAAAGGTCTAAAGGAAAAGCCCGAAGAGCGGGTGCACAGCGTGTGCTCCCCGCTCTGACGGCGCCTGTGAACCGGCCTGGCGCTACCCCTTCGCTAGCGCCGGCTAAGTGTGAATACGTACTACATACGTGTGAATTCTGAACCCACTCTATCACAGGCGTCAGTGCAACCAAGACGCCCCGAGAAACAGTCACTCATCAGCGGCCAGAGCGGTGCATACTTGTCTATTTCGCGTACTCATTGAGGTGCAATACTCTTGGTATCACGAAGCACGGGAAGGTCGATGTCCTCGTTATCTTCAGTGTAGAAATCGAGAGGGAGCTCTTCGTACTGTCGTGGGTCTTCCTCGACGTGGTTGTTTCTAGTTCTTGGAGGAGGAGCGTTCGCTTCTCTTGAAACTTGGAGCTCAACGTCTTGATGAGGGGCTTTGAGTTGATCCACCATGACCATGTGTGACGTTTGGTCACTCCACACTTCCTCAAGAGCGGCGCGATGGTTAAAAATATTCACAATATCCTCCTAGGCGCACTTCAGCTTCTGCGCGCTCATTTTGTTGGGCAGGAATCGGTTGGCGATCTTCTTGTTCTTGTACCTCGTCTCGAGCGCTATCGCAGCGAGTTGGATAGGTCAGATCAAGTTGCCGCTCGCTTTCGCTTGAGCCGCTTCGCCTTTGCCTGAGGTCTTCGCTCGGGACTTGCCCGTCGGCTTCGCTGCGGCTCGTGACTTCGGCCCCTGCTGAGTCGCAGTCTTCAGCTTATTCGCGGCCGTCGTGCGCCGCTGGTGCTGCGCCTCCTTCCGTTTCATCGTTGAGGCGACGACAATGTCCTCCGAATAAATCGATTCAACGTCGTGTTGGTGTGGCTCGAGAGGTTCGGGTGTCGCATCTCGTTCCAGTGGTAGCTCACTGGTCGTCGAGCCGGATAGGTTGGACGGCATACGGAAGCGTGATGCGCCAGACGCACGAATGCTCTCGAGCCACGTGGGCCGTGGTAGTGGATGCGCGGCAGCGCCACCGGACAATTCACGCGACCATTGCGGCGCGCCCTCCATATCTCCTGCGCGCGAGAACTCCCACTTTAACGCGGCCGCCCAGCACACTTGTGAACGGAGTGGAATCGCCTCTCCGGACACAAGTCTCACGCCCAAGTGTGTTTCCCTGCGCTATCAGGTCTACCACTTCGCTACACAACCGGTTTCCTCTAATAAAGGTTTTACGATACATAAGAGGGATATACAACAGCAGACAGAATAGTACAAGGCCCCAGAGGGGGCCGCCACACAATGAGCACCTCGGGATTCCCCCCCCTCGAGAACAAGTCATCTCGGCCGCCGCTGCGCGCTTCCTCTACGCACCACCACCAACACCAACAACTTGGAGATACCCTTGCGGGCGTGTGCTGCCCGCAAGCGCGAGAACTTCCACTTCAACGCGACCACCCAGTTCGAAGGGAAACCCCTTCCAAACCGATGCGTTTTATACCCAACGCGTATCACGTATGAGAGAATACCGAGGGTCAAGAGGATTCTCGTTTGGTTAGCGAGGCTGGCTTTTTGACTCGCTTTTTGCTCCCACGCAAAAATCCGAGGCCGAAGAAAAACAGTTTGCTTTCCTATTTGGACAGGGCTCTGAGACCAATTCGATTGTGAAATGGTGTACCGTATAATCCGCAATGATATGAACACTTTGCCAGGCCTCTCCAAGTCAAGCTTTCCATGGCTGTTCAGATGTTTCCAACATGTCATTGTAGTAGTGGTTCTCACGGTTCGCGGGCAGGTAACAGTAGGCAAAACCAGCCAATCACAACGTACCTGCATGATACCTACTCTGGCTTCTTTATCACACCGATGCCTCCAACGAAAACCGAGGAAGGCAAATCCTGACTCTTGCAGGTATTTTTGATTGGCCAATTTTTGTTGGACTCCGTGCACCGTGGGCCGGACAAACGTCAGAAAGCTACTTGGTCGTCAAAGCGGCAGAGCGGGGGGGGGGGGAACTTCGGAGCGGGCACCATGGGGAAAAAGCTCTGGGTCGACGCCGAGGTGCTTCTGTTGATAGACCATCTCAGCTCAAATTTGGACGTCTACTCAAAGGGCGTAAAGGAGCGCTTCTATGCGAGCTCTAAAGACATGTTGGATTCGCACGAGTATGAAAAGACGACGACGCAAATCAAAACAAAAATGACCGAGTTGGAGAGCACGTACAAAACGTACAAGCTCAAGCTGAGCAAGTCGGGCTTCGGGGTGAAGGAGACAGACTCCACAGGAATCAAAGGTAATGCATTCGTTGATTTTTCAATACGATTCGCTTTTGGCGCTGACATCGAGTTTTGTGATAGCAATGCTGCAGAAGAAGTGTCCGTTGTACTATGAAATGGATGAAATACTCGGCGCCCGGCACAACGCAACGCCACCGATCGTCATGGAGCCCGGCCGCACCGTACGGAGTGGAGTGAGTCCCAGTGAGTCGATGCCGTCCGAGACAGAGCCGTCTCCGACGGCATCGAGTGTGGATGAGCCCCAGGACGACACGGAACGAGCCAGCGGCCTTGGACACCCAGTCGGGTTTGCAAGCCCAGACATCGACAAATCGACTCTTTGAGACTGCCCATGCATCCAACCTCCACGACGCCCTCCTCTTGATCTACCGCGAGGAGAGAGAGCGTCGTGAAAAGCGCCACAAGGCAGAGGCTGAGTTCTAGGAGGCCCAGCTGGAATCCAGCGAGAGCAGCTCGCGCTGCAGAGAGAAGAATTGCGTCTTCGAGAGAAGAAAATGGACCAGCAGTTTCAGTTAACGTGCAAACAGCTCGACTTGGAGCGCTATCGTGTTCTCGCGAAAGACACTCAGTAGACAGAAAATGAAGCACCGTTTGTTTCCAATTGTTGTAAATCCACACCTCTGTTTAATTTACCCGCATATCCATTCCATGAAAAATGATTCCACTTCGTGTAGAGCTTTATTAACTAATCATAGTGGACCACAAGACGCAGCTCCTCGGAGCTAAGAAACCTCCTCGGGCTTGTACTCAATCATCTCAATATTGCCTTCTTTGCCTTCATCCTCTTTTTCTTCTTCAGAACTGGTTTCGCTCTCAACTTCGAATGGATCTTCACATCGATGAATGCTGATGTTGTGCAAAATGAAACACGCCCTTTGAAATTTGCAGTGTCGCTCCATCGCTCTGTCAAGCCCAAGGTAGACGCGGAGGTTCAGCACAGGAAATCTGGCCTTCATCATTCCAATGCAGTGCTCGATCGGGATCCGTGCTCGTGCGAGTTGGCGGTTAAATCGCGCATTTTCGCGCTCGGTTGACGCTGGCCGTTTCTATGGCAACACAATGAACGGGAAGCAAACCCCGTAGGCGCTGTCGCCAGGAATATATTCCCCTCGCGCAAAAAATGCGGCCGGATTTTGTGCCATTGACGAAAAAGACAGAGCGCGCTTGTCGTGCACAGATCCTGGTATACTAATCTAAGAAACACCATGACCACATGAGCTCTATGAACCACAACAACTGCGCAGCAGCTATTGTACCTGGTAGTATGTGACACGGCGCAAATGGTCACACACAAGTTGTGCATTGAAGGCGTAGTCTGACTTTCTGGTGAAGTAGCACTGAGGGTCCACCGGCGGAGCATACTTCAGCTTGAACACGGTGCCATCGATGAATCCTATGGCGTTCTTTAAGCCCGAAGTGAGATGCACGTGCTCTTTGATTTGGTTGCGAGTGGATACGTCTGGTCATTGAATGAAGCGGTCCTCAAGTGACACCACCGCTTCGAGCACTCGGTCACTGAATGTCCGCACCGAATCTGGCACAACATACACAAAGAATGAGTCGACCATCACAATAAAAAAGAACGTAGAGGTGCGCCACCTTCGCCGATGCCAAAATGCTGCGCAATGTTGTGGTACGTCTCCGATTGGAGAGACCACAGGAATACTTCGAGTTGTAGTTGGACGGGTGCCTGTTCTTGCTTGCCTGGGGCTCTCGCAAACACCGGGTGCTTCTGAATGAGCCCCAAGACAAACAAAAACGTATCTACAGTGACGCGGAGCTCTCGCCTCGCGCGAGCTTGATCCAGGCGAAAAATTCGCTCTGGATCCCACTTGCAGCTCTTGGGCACGGCACCTCGGTACAAGTACCGGGACCCTGCAAGATGTGCGAGAAAGCTAGGGTCTTCCCATTCGTCCTCGCTTTCAGACTCGTTACTCGAGTCGTCAAGCGCGCGGCTAAGCGCCATGGTCTCGAGCCATAGTGTCGCAGCGCCTCTGGAGCCCCTCGTCGGCATCTTGCTGGCGTCAAATGTGGAGAAGACCAGACATGCTCGCTAATTATTGGCTGAAATACAGTTCGCAGGCAATGTGCGCAGGCAAACACCCCTCATGGTTGGGATGTCGAAGGTACGCGTTAATTGGCTGGTTTTGCCTACCTGCAGATAACATTCCTTTCAACTGTGAGAACCACTAGTGAATAGAGTCAAATAATTGGTTCAAAAGCATTTCATAGTTGACTACATAGTAATTTGATTGGATATAATTGATTTGCGGTTGAATATGTCACTAGCGAAACCAAGTCACTTAGGTCCGGTCCCAACCGCTGTGTTTTGTTTGCACGCACGGTGCATGCACCTGTGGTTAGGGGTGCATGCAAGTGCAATGAAAAAACGGTGTCCACGTGCAAGCACCATTGTGTTGCTGATTGGACAAAACACATCCGTTCCGAACCTCGTGCCAGGACCGCAAACCAGCCAACCCTTCCTCGCCCAAAGTGTGCGACTTGGCCAAGTGCCGAAGCAGCAGGCACCGCACTGCCCGATGGGCGACGACATCGCGCGCGAGTTGTTCCCCGGGGCGCGAAGCACCGACTCTCCACCTGCGACACCACTGCGCCGGTCGATGCGCATGTCTGCCGTACTCTCCCATCAAAGCCCGGTGGGCTCAGATGCTACGTCAGAGGTCTTGCAACTAATCAATGCTCACCACTCGTCGCCCGGAACTCATTTCGCTGCGCCGCCCGATGCGGTCTCGTTTCTCCTTCCTCGTGACGACCCTGAACCGTGTTCAACACCAGAGGAGTCATCGAATGATTCGTTCTTTGCGTCAATCGACACCGACAACGTTGACTTGCGTCTGACCGGAAGACGCTATCGACCCGACAATCCCGGCCGTGAAGACGACCCCGACTACGAGAGCTGGACCGTCAAGCAGCTTAGAGCTGAGTGCGCTCAGCGAGGTGTCACCGTCTCCGGTATCGACAACAAGCAAAATCGCATCGCGGCCTTGCGTTTGTTCGACCAAACCGGCGGCTTCCGCCTCGGCGGACTCAGACAGCCAGTTGGAACGTCGCGAGCCATCCAACCGAAGCGGACGAAGCACTGTATTTTTTGTCTCGTGAACGTGCTCACGTCGAACACGTTCCGGGAACGGTTTGCAGACACCGGTGAGTGCGTCTGTTGCGAGTATTTTTTTTTCTCATTCTGACTCGTTTTCTCGTTTCTTTTTGTGCAGGTGACACACTCACGCGAACGCAAATCGACGCTGGAGCAAAAGCTGTTCACATGCGCTTTTGGAACGACATCGCCAGAGCGTACAGAGAAGATCATGAGGAGTACAGAGTCTTGAAGCATGACCACCCGCTCTTTGCCGCCGCCAAAATTGATCCCAGCGTCATTCGAGATCACTCGGCGGAAAAGCTGCTCGGTTTCTGGACCGAACTCAAGAACAAGTACACGACGGCGCACGCAAACTCGACGAAGTCGGGAACACACAACCCAGAGTTTGAGAGGTACATTGGCGGGAACTCTGGCGTTCTCTACTTATGGATGTGCCTGCAGGTATGTTTCTGCTCGAGATGATCGCTTCTTTACTTGGTGACTTACCATGCGTTGATTTGCACAGAACCAAGCCAATCTGACCTCGTTCGTTCGAGGCGGGCTGCATGAAGAAGACGAGGTGGACACCTTGCGGCAGGAGCTCCATCCAAACCGAACGAGCTCAACAACAACACCAGCAAAGCGGCGCCAGGCCGCGTCGAAATCGACACCTCCGATGCGGAAGAGTCCTCGAACAAAGCGCAGAGAAGAACTCGAGCAGCAAGAAAAGTTCCAGGACTCCATGCATGGCGTGCTTCGTGTTCTATCAACTTTTCTCGGCCATGTTGAGAGTGAGCTTCCAGCGAAAAGTGCTCCAGCATTCAGCTACCAAGAACTCGACGAACTACGCGAGAAAATAATCGCGATCCAGTCAGCTCTTCCGAGCGCAACGGGCGCCTCGCGAGTCATTCTAGAAGAGGATCTGGAACTATTGATGAAAAGGCGAGCAATTGTACGTGCAAGGCTTCAGGAGGAGGAGTAGAAGTAGATCGTGTTCACACCGGCTGCGTCGATGCCGATTTGAATACACCATATTCTTTTGCATTTTGTCTCCGACGTTCGTGATGAAGCACATCATTATGTCAACTCACACAGGGCGAACATGCCCGACATCAGACATTCGCGAAAAAAACGAAAAGATTCATTCCGTGTTTACGACGATGTCGCTTACTCCGACGTGTGGTTCTCTTCGTTTGTTCTTCTGATGTAATTCTGCATTGGGCGATGCATATTCATTGCCTCGATGTGCTCGACGAGGTTTCGTCGGGCTATGTCACCAAAGGCAATGTCCTTGTCGAGCTGGATCTCGGTGAACACGCTCGAAATGGCGTCATCGTCTTCGTGCTCGACCGTCTCTGTGTACGAAATGTCTTGGTCTTCATTGTCTCGGCCAATTTCACGTAGGAGAGTAATTGTTTCAACGGGTCCTTCGCAAAGACGTTCGCTGATGCAGAAATTGTGGAGTCGCATGCAGGCACCGATGACCTTCGAGCAAGCAGATAGCCTGGTGGTGAGTGGTGTCTTGAGAATGCGCCACTTATTCACCAGAAGTCCGAAAGCCATTTCCACGCGAATCCGGAGCTGGCTGATGTAGAAGTTGTAGCTGTCACGGTCAGGGCGGTCCTTGAGCTCGCTGTTGTTGTATGGTGTCATGACTCGCACCCGCTGAGTGTACGCGTTGTCGCCTACTACAAAGTATTCGGGCTCCATCCTTTCCAGAAAAACCGAAAGAAACCACTTCCGGAAAGCGAGGGCATCATTCATGCCGCCAGAGCACGCGACGGTGTACGCTGTAAGCGGCACTCCGAGTCGACACAAGCTTGTACATTCAATCCATACCTTTGATTATGGCCGGAGAAAAATGAGTCGACTCGCCCGCACTCTGTCTTCCTTGGAACTCGAATCGGACACAACCAGCCATCGATTGCCCCAATGCAGCCCTGGATGACGCCGTCAGTGCTTCGCTTCGCAAAACTTCGCGCCGCCGCTCTCACATCTTCTGGCGTGGTGGGAAACTTGACACAAAGCTCCGTGGCAGTGTTGATCGCGTCGAGAACTCGATGAACAATTCGGTAAAAGCTGGACTTGCTCACACCAGCGATGATTCTGAAGTCCAGCGAGCTACCACGTGCGAGCCATCGAAGGCAGGCCTGCAGTTGGCCTGCCTTAGATAGTGGCGGTCTGCCGGACGTCCGTCGAAGCGATTGGAGCTCGTCGACATTCAGGTAAGGAGACACCAGCTTCATGAGCTTCTCGAACCTTTCATAGCTCATCCGATAGTATCTTCTGAACTGCGACTCCGATTGAAGCGACTTCGCGTGCTCTTTCCAAACCAGGCGATGACGGACGATCTCCCGAAGGACTCTCGAGCGATGACGACGACGATAGTAGACCGCGAGCAGCGCAGTGGCTGGCAGGACCGCCCTGACGAGGAGTTCACGCAGTCTTGCCCTCGTGTAGGGCGGCCTCATGCTTTGTTGTGAGCCGAGTCGCGCCCTGCTGTTCCTCCGACTCCCACCCGATTTGGCTCGTTCGAGACTGTGATTCTGTGCCCACCAATGGCTTCCTGTCATCCAACCGATCGTCATATTGTCATCGACAGAATCCTCCAGTCCACAACAGGGACGGTTCTTCTCGTGAAGTGCGTGTGCATTTGAATTATTGTTTACAAGCTATTGCTGCGGACACTTGATTATCATTCCCCTTCTTGCGATCAAAATTTGCATTTGGCCGCACCCAGACCTCTCTCGCCACCATTACTCGTGCAGTCCCGCATCGTGCTCTTCACGCATGTTCATCCTCATTTGCCGACACCGATGACCGGCAGTGCGACGTATCTTCTAGGCCGGCGATCCATGCCATCCTATTGGTTTAAATCACGCGTGCTGGTGGGCTTTTGTCGTTTGCCTGCTGCACGTGTTGTCAGGTTGTGGAGGACTAAGTGCAGCCAATCATTGTGCACGTGCATGCAAACATGCGTGCATGCAAACGAGCCACACCGGTTGGGAACGAAAAAATCTGGACCGAGCCAACTCCTGGTGTTGTTCATTGATTCTCAACGTGCCAAAACATCAACTTGTTAGCACCCTCCGATTGAGATCCCATCAAAGCCCTCTCCTTACCCAACACTGGCAGTACGTAGAGGCCCGTTTGGCCCGAACCTGGAGCAAAGGAGTACCCATACTCCTTGCGAGTTATGAGACAGTCGTCGTCATCAAATTCAATCGTCATGTCGTCCTTCTGCACGGCATTGCGGAGGGAGAGTAGGTTAAACTAGAACTCGGGGACGTGGATAACGTCCTTCACGTAAAGTGCCTGCTCTCACCCAATCACGTCCTCGATGAGGAGCTGCACGGTGCCAACACCGACGCTGCGGTGCGTCGTGGCTCCACACGCCACCTTGCCGCGGTTCGGCCTGTAGGAGATGAAAGCGCTTCTGTCCTTGGTCATGTACGCTTACGCATCGGAGTCCACAATCCATTCTCGCTTGTTGGCCAGAGGGGCAATTCCCTTCGACGCGTAGGCCATCAAGGCCGTACCGCCGCCGAAAAGGGGAGACTCATTCCCGTCTGACTCCACCTTGTCCTTTTCGGTACACCGGCGGCGTGGTCGGGCTGCCCATGGCCGGAGTCTTCACCCCTTCGGAGCCGCCCTCACCAATAGCTGACGGACCCGTGGGAGTGTTGACTCTCGACTTCTTTTCTTGTTCTTGAGCGGGCCGCTTATGCTCGCTCATCGAACTGCGCTGTCGCTGTTCGACTGGCACTTCAGCGACTCTTGACGGAGGCGTCGGCGTTTCACTAAGGTGCCCGACTTCATCATCGCCCGATGCTTCGAGGTCTGCGTCGTCGTGCTGCGTGAAGCCCTGACCGACGATGTACCAATCGTCACGTCGTGGACAGCGCCAAATCTCATCATCGCCCGTGAAGGCAATTTATCTGAGACAGTGCTGCTTTATCTGGGCGTCCGAAGGGCGGCGGCCGCGAACCTCCAGTTCGAGGTTCTTGTGCCGTTCATCCGCAAGGTGCGCCAATCGCAGAGTCTCTGCCTTCTTCTCATCGCTCGTCAGCCGTGTCTTCTTGGCCCTCGCCGTTTGCAAGCTGCCACGAGCCGTAAAGCGACGCTCGTCGCGTCCGCGTTCACGTCGGGGCGATCGGCTGCGTGCAAGCGAGCGCGACCGACCACGGCGCTCTGCACGTCTCCCACGCTGGCCACAACCGTAGTCACGGCGATTGTCACGGCGATTATCAAGGTCGTCCAATTCACAATCACGACGAGACGAGTATTTATTGTACTCGTCGATGCCAGCCACTCTCGCGGCGCAGTCGCTCTTCAACTTCATTGGCTGCCTTGGTCGCGACCTCGCGAATGAGAGCATCCAATTTGTTCAGGGAGATCGTGGTGACCTTGCTTGGCGTGCTCTTCTTGTTCTGACTATTGTTTTTGTCTTTGTTCTGATGCTCTGCGCGCCAGTGCTCCACTTTCTGGTGTATTTGTGTATTTCCGCTCGCTGCTCTTCAGTGAGCGGGGGGCAGTCCACAGCTTCATATCCATGCTCGTGGCAGTTGAAGCAGCCGCGAGGCTTGTTCTTCCCCCCGGTCTTGGGCGTGGCTGTACCACCGGCTGTGCCGTTTGCTTCTTTGGAGTTGCCATGTCAGCCTGCGGTTTCTGCCGCTCCACGAGGCTACGTAGCTTCGAGTACTCGGTCACACTGTGTTGACCGAGCCACGATTGCACCATCGCGTCCCACGCTTTAGGAAGGCGCTGTCGCAGCATGACGGAGCGCCGTTTGTCTCCATGTTTTGTTTCAGTAGTCTGCTCGTAACGCGCGATCAACACATCAAACCTGGCGACGAAAAGCGCAAGGTCGTCGCCCAGTTCCAGCTTGAAATCAGTTATCTCTTGCTGGATCTGGGCATGGTTGACAACATCAGCCGTGCCGTAGCGTTCATTTAGCAGTTTCCTCTGTTCAAACGGCGGCTTGCCGTCGATGAGGATGTGGACGCCCTTGCTCATGCACTGGCGTATGACGAGCGACACCTTTTCTGTGCCAGAACGTGCGGGTGGAGTGGTCGCGGCACGCGCGTCCAAGTTTGCGACATCAGACGTTGCCAAAACCCGAACGTCGGCATGACCATCTCCAACGACGGGCTCGAGCATGCTGTGTTCCGGTTCGGCTCCACGAAGGGGCCGGTCGTCGCGTAGTTCGTCCGAGACATGCTCCGTCAGATTGCTGTGGACGAGCCGCTGTACAACATCGTCCTCGTCTACGACAACGCTTCGGTGCACAACTGCATCAAGAGGATCATCCGTGACGAGTAAAAGTTCTCTCTCGTGGAGGCGATTCCCCTCTCCCCCCTACTCCCCGATGTTGAACCCCGTCGAGAACGTCTTCTCTGTGTTCAAGTTAGGCGTGAAGACCTACTTCGTCGAGAATCACAAATCCATCCTCA
>JAMFLM010000207.1:0-11707 GCA_027475705.1 Pythium catenulatum
GCGCGCGCGGCAAAGAAGTGTGTCCACCATTCGCCATTGTGCGGCCATACTTCGTCGACCAGCTCGGTCCACAACGCGAAATCCACTTGCGCGAGCAACGCGAAGAGCTCCACCGCTTCCATGTCGGTCGGAAACTCTTTTTTTTTTTTTTTTTTTTTTTTAGGAGGCTAAGAATGCCCGACAGAGCGAACCCCGGTCAGCATCCTGAAATGGAACCTTATTCTATCCGTTTCCGCTTGGCCGTGGCCGCGGGGCGTTGTTCGGCGTTGTGGAGTTCGAGACTAACTTCGTCGAGCAGGTGGAAGGGGCGTTGGAGCGCTGTGGTGGGATGAGCGATGTCGCGAGGGAGCAATGCCGTCAGGTGGATGTCGGGTTCTTCCCAGGTAGGTTGAGAGAGGCTCGTGCGGCGGGTGTCCATGGCGTAGTTGGCCAGCCAGTCGGCCATCGTGTTCCCCGCTCGTAAGGTATGTCGGAGGACCGCTGAGGGGATCATGCGCAGCGCAATCTGGGTTTGTTGTGCCGTGCGTTGCAGGTTCGATTGAGCGCATCGGTGGTGACCGTAGACCTGGCCCAAGACCAGCTGGCTATCACCGACAATGGTGAGACTCGTGGACGTTCCGGCGTACCGCCGTCCGCATTCCCGGACTCCGCGGAGGAGGGCGTCGTGTTCGGCTTCATTGTTGGTGGCCTGGTCGCCGAGGTAGTGCGCGGACCACCACACGATCCGCCATTCTGCCTCGCTTGATCGTTGCTCCAGAAGCACAGCTCCGCTGCCCGCGGCGCCAGGGTTGCCACGCGATCCTCCATCAAAGTACAGACGAGCTGTGAGGCGGGGAGAGACCTCCACTGCATGGTCGGCTCGAATCCGTCGCCACAGGTCTTGGATCACCCGTTGTCGGCGGCGGCCGGTCGCGTCAGCGTTGGTCGTCATGCCGAGAGCAGTGATCTGTGTGTCGACGGTGGCCCACGTGCGCGCTGCCAGCCCGGTCGCCGCGAGTTGACGGTCGTGGAAGACGGCTTCATTCCGGGCGAGCCAGAGGTGCTGGGCGGCGGCGGTGCACACGACGTGCCAGGCTTCTTGAAGACCTTGATGCAGTTGAGGGAAGTCGACGGCGGTCGGCGCGATCTCGCGCATCAGTGCTGGCCGAAGTGGTGGTGCTGTACGCGTGAAGATCCTGTCGAAGCCGGTCTCGGCCGCCTCGGGTTCGTGGAGGCGCATGTCGGCCCAACGCCACAGGAGCTCTCCCCAGAACTGATTCGCGCCTGCACATTCCCATAGGATATGGTGGAGCGTCTCGGTGGCTGGTGATGCACAGAAGCTGTGTGGGCAGGTGCGGGGTCGGCCCTCTCGATCTCGCAGGTTGAGCCCACCGATGACAAGCCGGTACCAGAAGGTGGCCTGGTAAGCCGTGATGCCGGGGGAGCGACCCGTGAGCCCGGCAAGCGACACGCTCTGAAGCGCTTGACTGAGCTGGGGCTGACGCTGTAGGGCCGATTCCAGCCGATGGTGAAGGAGTCGAAGGCCGCGCACGTGCTGCTGCAACAGTGGGTGGATCCGAAATCTCCGGACTCGACTGACCGCGGTGCGTTCCGTTGGTTGCGTGGGCAGCGTGGGGATCAGCGTCGGGCCGTGCTGCTGTGTCGGGTGTCCGATGAGCGCGATAGGACCGCAGAGTTTGAGATCCTCCAGAGCTTGTGTCGTCTCTGCGTCTTCCGAGATCCCCCCATACGCCGTAGGCTGGATCCAACGCGCGTACGGGGTCGTCAGTTGGGGGGCTGAGTCACCTGTGGCCTGCGCGTGATGCCGCGCGCCGTCCAGACGAAGGCCTTGAAGCTGGCCGGTGCCGTCGAGAGTCCACTCGTACTGGTCGAAAGGCGTCGTCGGGTGGCTAGCGTAGACTCGCGCGCTCGTGACGTCCTCGTCTCCGAAAAGGCTAGGAAGGTTGCTAATAATGCAGCTAATCCATACAGCTATCTTACGTACCATAGACGGGCGCATACTGATCGGGTCGTTGGCCGGGTTGCGGAACTCGAAGAGCCCGGGCTCGCGCTGGACAACATCAACTTCATGGAGCGTACGCGCGTGGATCCCCGCGAACCGCTGCGCCCTGAGTGGGAAGCCGTCCTTGTCCGTTATCCATTCGTTGCCCGCCCAGGGGAAGGTGCGCCAAAAGGTCCTGATCTCTGGTGGCATCGCCGCGTAGCAGCGCGTGGACGTGGCGCGCCAGGCCGCATACGTGCGAGGGGGTATCCGAATCCACGCTGTCGTGCTGCTTTTCCACTGGAATCCTCGCCATGGCGTCGCCCACTCACGGAGCAGCGTCTGCTTTGCCGACTTCAGCTCTGGAGGCTGCGGATACGCGATGGAGGTCGCCGTGTTAACCAATTGGATCGCCTGTGCGAGCATACCCGCCGTGGTTGAGAGCCGCGCGCTAGGGACGATGGCCGGAGCACTCGGGTAGGTCCGGTGGAGAGGATCCAGATGCTGCGCCGCCGGCGGTGGCAGGAGCGCCCCGAACGCTTCCCAATACTTGTCGTGCTTCCGGGCGTTCCAGCGCAGGATGGTGGCCGCTGCCTGCGTGAGCGTCGCTCCCCGGTAATCGAAGAGCCCCATACCACCGAGCCTCTTGGGCAGTTCCATGATCTCGCGCGCGATTTTGTGGGCTTGGCGGGGAGCATGCGCCGTCGTGCCATGCCAAATGTACTGGCGCCAGATCCCGTCAATGATCTGCTGTGTCTCGACCGATGGGGCGTAGAACTGCGACGTGAAGAGGAGACTCGGTACGCAGGCTAGATTGATGACGTGGATCCGATCCGCGACTCCGGTTGTGTACTGGCTCAGGCTGCCGAGCCGGGTCTTCAGTTTGTCAAGCCGTTTCGCCCATGTCGCTGCAGCAAGATCCGCGATGCCGACCTCCGTCCCGAGGTAGGTGACGGTGGTTCCCCACGGCACAACAGGGAAAGCACCGAGCTTGCCGAGAGAGTAGTCCTTCCCGAGGACGATAGCGTGGCTCTTGTGGGGCTGCGCGTGGAGGCCTGAGACGGCACCGAAGCGCGCCAGAACGGACTCGACGCCGGCAACCATGTCGCGGTGTTCAAGATACACGACCGAATCATCCACAAACGCCGAGAAGGAATGGAAATGGTCGTGCTGGTGTCCACGCAGCCGAATGCCCTTGAGCGAGTGCTCGCCGTCGAGAGCGTGCTTGAGCGTCTCTGCCGCGATCAGGAACAGCAAGGGCGCGAGGGGACAGCCCTGCCGAATGCCAGTGACGATGTTAAACGGATCCGAGAGCTCGCCGTTGACCAGGAAGCGTCCTTGAGTTCCGTGGTGGATGCGTTGGATGATCGCGATGAACTGGTCGGGATACCCGAACTCCCGGAGCGCATGCCAGAGGAACGCTCTGTCGATCGTATCGTAGGCCTTCCGAAAGTCGATCAGGATCACGGCACCAGTGTGTTGGCCTTCCAGGAGGGGATCTTGAGACTGGAGAAGGATCGCACGCATGATGGTGATATTGTCGGCCAGCGCGCGCCCGCGGACGAACCCGTTCTGATCTGCGTTGATCACTATGCCGAGACTACGTTGCACCCGAGTCGCCAGCACTTTCGTGAAGATCTTGTAGCCCGATTGAAGCAACGAGATCGGCCGGTAATTGAGCGCGTCCGAGCGGTCGCCGCCTTTCGGGATCGGGACGATGGTCGCCTCGGCAAAGCTCGGCGGAGGCGCGCTCCCTTCGATGATGGCATTGAAGGTTCGGACCAGACTCGGTGCAAGGAGATCACCCCAATCTTTGTAGAAGTCGTTGCCGATGCGGTCCGGTCCTGCCGCTTTATGCGCGCCCAGGTTGGCGATCGCTGCCAGCACTTCATCGGTCGTGATCGGCTGGATCAACGCCGCTCCGTCCTCGGCGGACAAGCGGTGTGCGGGCGGGATAGTAAAGAGGTCAGCGCAGTGGTCGGCCATCTCGCGGTCGTTCGTGGTCGCGTGCCGTCTACTCCACAGGCGTTGCCAGGCCGAGGCCATCACATTGGCCGGCGTGGCAGGCTCCGGGGGCACTTCGGCGTCGGTCACTCCAGCCGGGCGGCGCAGCTCGGGTATATCGCGGCGTTGGTCCATCTGAACAAAACGACGGAAGAGGTGGGCAGAATCCCCACTCTTCTCGAGGAGATGCTCTTGACGGCGGGCGAGCGACTTCCGGGAGACACGATCTTGAACATAAGCGATCAGGTCGCCCAGCGTCCGGATATTCTTGCGCGCCTTGCGGTCTCGACGTTTCCGTTGGCGGCGCTCTCGGCGGCGCTCCCCTTGTTTGATTCGGCGTAGGGCCACCTTCAGGATGCGGACGATATCGTCCCATGGCGCGTTGAGGCGATCCGCAGTGGCCACAGTCTGTCCGACCGCCGAGCCGACAATCCGATCGAGATGGTCTTGGTTGCGGCCACGAATCGGGTACAACGCTGGCTCGATTGGCGCTCGGAGGGGTGCGATCGCGGGATCGCGCAGCCAAACCACAACGCCGCAGTGATCGGTCGGACGGTGCGGCGCTGTGTTTTGGAGGCTGACCACCCACTGGGAGTCTGGACGCGTGATGTAGCAGCGATCGAGGCGGGCCCCGGAGTCGCCTTGCCAGTACGTCATCGCGGCGACCGTCTGCGCCGGGTCTTGATGGATCACTGCCGCGTCAACGAGCTGGTGCTGGTCCAGCAGGCGCTGAAGGTTGGGACTTTCGCTCCGTCCCGGCCCCCACTTACCGGCAATCACTCGGTCAGTACCGTTGTTGAGGACGCAGTTGAAATCGCCGAGCAGCAGAGTGCGTTTTCGCGTTGTCGGCATCCGATTGCCGAGCCACTCGTAGAAGCCCTCGCGCTCGCCACGATGGTTCGGAGCATAAATGTTGACAATTCGCGTGGTTGAATTTTCGATGATCACGCATCGTCCGCCGTCTTCGGGCCCGGCGGTGCGTTGCCACACGACCTCTGCGCTCCGCGGATGAAGGAGGATAGCCACGCCACCGGTTTTGGTTGCTGTGACCGACCAGTACGACATCGGGTGCTCAGGGTCGTACTGGCGGCCCCAATGGCGGCACCACTTCTCCGCGAGGGCGAGGGCCGTCGCCTCGGAGTCGACGTGGGTTTCTTGGAGCGCGATGTAGTGTAGTTTCTGGCCGTCGATGGTGGCTTTCCAGCCGGCCATCCACTCGTCTTGATTGTGATCGTGATGTTTAAAACCTCGCACGTTCTGGGTGAGAACGCCCGTGGTCGCGTCAGCGGGGTATGTGCCTTGATGTCTCGGTCTTCCTCGTCGTGGACTCGTGTCGAAAAAGCTGTCCAGCCAGGTTCCGACCCGAATAACCTGATGAGGCGGCGGCGACGTCGTGACGTCGGTGGGGCGCTTCGGGGCGCCCTCAGCAACGACGACTGGGCATCTACGTGATGTCCAATTCTAGACCATTCATGAAGTCGGACATCGGGCCCCAGCTGACACGCCGGATAGCCGTGTTCAACGCCCTCGCGAACTCGGGAGCGTGCTGGTACGCGGTGGCCGTGGTTGCATCGTCGACAGGCTGCGTCCACCCGCTAGCTCGAAGCGCATGTTTGGCCAGATCCGGGAAAAGTTGATCCAGTAACACCAGGTACGTCGTCTTCATCGAGAGAGTCGCCGCGAGGAGTGGAATCGCGGCCGGTCCATCCAGGACGTGCGGGAGAACGTCCTTGACCATCGCCCAGCGTTGCTTATCCTTCATGAGTCCGAGCCGGATGTCCAGTTTGTGGGTCGTGGTGAGGAGGTCTAACCACTCGACCAGAGCTTGACACCGTCCTTCACCGTCATGACGTGGGGCCGGAGTTGCCGCACACAGTAGTTCAGCCAACTTGGCGCCATCCACGTCCGGAGGCTCTCTTTCGGGATGTGGTCGAGCAGTGCGAATGGATTTTCACACCACCTTCCGGCCTGGATGAGGTCGTCGGGCAGTTGTTCGATCCATTTTTGCAGCCCCGCTTGGTTGTCCAGCGCGGGTAGCTTCATGCACGTTTGCTCGAGCCAACTCGTTCGAACCGGCTCCCAGAGACTGTCCGCCCACGCCCGATACTCTGCGTCCCCTTGTGATGGCAGACTGTAAGCTTGGGAGCTATCCATCCCGTCATCACTGGGTTCGGAGGGCTCGTAGGCGGACGCCGAGCTGTCCCCCTCCGAAGGAGCCGTCTCAGCTGGCGTCGAGCTGCCTGCTGATCCGGGCGTGGATGTTGTGAAGGTGAGTAATTCGCGGAAGTTGGTTGCCCCGCTCACGAGAATACCCACCAGCTCTGCCTTTTCTTCGACCGACCAGCCGTCGTCCGACAGGAAAGAGACCAGATCCGCCTCCGTGATCGTCGTGTTCGAGTCGAGGACGGCTCGTCGAGAGGAGCTGCTGGCGTTCGTGTGGGGCTTCGTCTTCTTGGAGTCTTCAATGATCGCGTCAAGCGAGGTCTGTTTCCACAGATCGCTCAGGATCGAGGGCTTCATCTTCTTCTGGGCTGGGCGGATGTTGGCTGGCTGATGTCTGTCGAAAATGACGCAGTTGTAGTGCTTGCCGCCGTGCGCCAGGACGATAGGCGCTGCCTTGGTCTTCTTGATCTCCCACTCGATCTCATCCAGCCACCCTTCCGTTCCAGGTTGGGACATCGAGACAAAAACATCCCCGCGCGCGTTCTTCATCTTGCGAAAAACGTTGAGACTGCAGTGCATCGGATCCGACGTCTCCGTGATGAGGAAAACGGGCTGGTCGAGCACAAGTACGCCTGCTCGGATGGTGTCAAACGTCCCCCACAGTCGCTCACTCAGGATGTTGTTGAGCGCGGACCCGCTGCGGGCGAGGTCTTGGTAAAACTTGGCCACCATGTCGTGGAGCTGGGCTTCAGTCAAGTCCGTGGGAAGACCTCCGGGCAGGTCCAACAGTTGGGCAGCATTGGTGTTCTTGCGATCCGCCCCAGTGCTCGTGAGGTAGGCCAGGTAAAGCGCGTACTTGTATGCCGTCACGGATCCCAACAGGCTGTTGGCATTATCCATCGTCTTGAGGTCTCGTTGGGCGAAAGCTTCCATGAAAGCGTAGTACTGACAGTTGCCTGTACTGGGTGTGGAGGTCAGGCGGCCATTGATAGCCTCCAGCACCCACGCTCGCGAGGACTTCGATCCGAGGTTTGGCCGTGCGCGTGCGATGCTTTGCAGAGCGTGATCGATGGAGAAGTGGGGTCGGTCTTCTTGCGCAGCGCGGTGGATATCGGCGCGGAGCTGCTCGATCCTGGACAGCCAAATCGCCTGGTCGATGGCTGCATCGTCCGCGCCGGCGTCCTCCTGCTGGTCCGCCGTACGCGTGCCTTGGGTACGTCCAGCTTGGGCGGACTGGCGGTCGGCGCTGGGTTTCTCGTCTTCATCGTCGCTGTCATCGTCGCCCTCTGCGTCCGAGTCGACCAGATCAATGTACATGTTCGTGTTCTGGGGCTGCGCGTTGGGGGAGGTACCGAGGGTCGGCTTGGCATGGGGCAGCGGTCCGGCAGGCTTGCTGGGTGGGGTGGCGGGCGCTGAGTTCGGCTTCTCGGCTGTGCGTCCGTTCGTGCGGGTGTGTCGACCTCGTCCTCGTTTGGCCGTTTGCCAGCGCCGATTGGCCGTGGGTGGTGCGGTGTTGCCTGTGGCAGGTGCAGTAACAGGGGGCGTGTTAGTGGAGTTGGATATCGGCTCGGGCGTACCTGGTGCTGCCGCGTCGTTCTTGCCACCGACGGGTGCAGCGTCCGGGGCTGCAGACGCCGTGTGGTGGTTGCTTGGGCCGCTGTTGACGCCCTTGTTCGGAGCCGGTGGAGGCGGGTTCGGGTTCGAGCTCGTGGTGTCCGTGTTGGTGCTCTGGTCGTTGGTCGGCGCAATCGGCGGGGCTGGATCACTGGAGGCGGCCTGGAGGGCCTCGAAGATGGCGCGCACATCCTCGATGGTTTTCCACGAGCGTTGCGGCGGTGTCAGCGCTTTGATCTCGGCAGGGGTGACCGTGAGCGTGGTCGAATTCCATTCCGCCTCCGGCGTGGGACAGGTGGCCGTCTGATGACCCATTCGAGCGCATTGCAGGCACGGCTGCTGGCCGGTCTCGGGCTGGTGTTGGAGGAGGAGCGGATGACCCCCCCAATCCAGACGGTAGATGCCTTGAAGTTCAGGTGGGCAGACCGGCGTCGTGCCGTAGAAATCCCACATCACCGAGCCTTCTGCAAATTGCCCGTACGTGTCCAACGGGATGGCTGTTTTCAGACCGTTGTTGGTGCGCTGCTGAAGATACACTCCCACTGGGCGGAGCGGAATGGCTCTGGTCAGGTTGAGAATGCGGAGTCGAAACTGCGCCTGGTACCGGTCGTTGACGAGGCCGTCATCATCATCCGTCGGTAGCTCGGCACCGTTGCGCAGGGTGCTGCGTTTGAGCTTCGTCTCGGGGTTCACCAACTTCAAGCTTTGCGTCCGAAATGGTATCGTCATGTTTTCCCACGTTGTCGCGTCCGACTTGGTGAAGAAGAAGAAATGCAGCGCGTGAAGCGGTTTGGAGTACGCGATGGACTTGATTGCCGAGAGCATGTCGTTGAGCCGGGTGTCCGCCCACTTGAGATGTACCGCGCTTTGGCGAATCGCCGCTGCCAATCTGCGTGTCGTTTGTCCGTAGTTGAACATCTTGATTTCCTGGGGCAAGCGTACCCACAGCTCCCCTTCTCGTTTTTGCATCTCCTCGTGGATCCACATGATGTGGGACAACGTGCAGCATCTCTTGAGAAATTGCGGCGTCGCGGCGGCGAGGATGGATCCCGACACGAGGCCCATGATCACAGTCCACTCGTCCGTGGTCGGTTCTCGCGTGGTCTCTGCAAACACGTGTTCCTGGGAGCAGATCGCCCTGTACTTGTCGATCTCAGCGGCAGTGTAGACCGTTGCGTCGAATCGGTACATCTGGGTCTCCCTCGTGGGGGACTGCTGGTCTGGCTCAGAGTCTGGTTGGGCCCACACGTTCGTCGGCGGCGCGCGCGGCGTTTGGGCCGTCGTGAGTCGATCAGTAATAATACGTACGGTGGTCCAGGACGATTTCGTGGACGCGTACGCGATGTCCTTGATGGCCGCGAGGATGCGCGTGGCGGAGTACTTGAGCTGGAGAGTCACCGTAGCCAGGTAGGTGTGCATCAGGTCCGATTCCTCCGAGGACAGGTTCGGTAGATGCTTGTTCGTGGTCTTCAGTGGCTTGCCGCCGGCGAGCACTTGGACGTAGACTTTGCGGAAGAGTTCCGATGTCACGATGCGGCTGTTGATCTCCGCTTGGTCGTCGGTGCGCGTCAAATACTGGGTGAGTAGTTCGATGAGTTCATAGGCCGCCATCTGATCAAGTTGCTTGTTGATTGGAGGTGTGCCTGTCATCTCGTCGTCGCTCGTGCTGAGCACGTCTTCGGACGCCGCTGTTGCCGTCGTGTGGTGTCGGGCTCCTGGGTCCAACGGAGAAGACTCCTGGCCATCCGGCCTGACTGTCGAAACACCACTTTCCCTGCCCGGCGCGCCGTTGTCGTCAGGATTCCCGCTACTGTCCGCATCCGACATGGCTTCCGCTTGCTCATCGCCCTCGGCGTTTCCATGGGTAGTTGCGTGCGCTCCACCCGCGCTGTTTCCTGATGGATCCGATGGGAGATTGTGGCCGCCGCTCGTCGGGCCGACGTCCGGGTCCGGCTGGGACAGGTCCACTTGCGTACTCATACCATCGTCGTCGAGGGAGCTGGTGTCGTTGCTCATGCTCGCTGCGTCCTCTGCCTGCGCATTGGTGCTGGGTCCGTCGGTGTCGTCCAGTTCCGCGGCGGCGCTCGCGTTCATCGGTTCGTTCTCGTCGCTGTCGCAGCCCTCCGAGTCCTCCGCTTCGTAGTGGCACGAGCACTCACACGTCGTGCACTCATTACGGCAGTGGAAGAAAGGGGGGCAGCAGCAATCGCAGTGGCAGGGGCAGGCACAGAGATCGGGATTGACCGTCGCGCCGATCTGGCAGGCACACTCATCGCATTTGCCGTTCGTGACGATCAGTCGAGCGCGGTTTTCGCTGATTTTGCGCGTGGCGACCAAATGGGCGATCGCGGTCCCGACGCTGAGCTCGCCGGCGGCTCTCGAGTCGACGTCGTCGAGCTCAAGGAGCGCGGAGAGCGTCTCCGGCACCACATCGTCCTCCATGGTTCGCACGGCACGAGCAACGAAGTCCTCGATACGAACACCTGGGTTTTACGAACAGCTGTTACTATTGGCGTCACGGTTCGCTTGAGCTTGATCGGCTGTCGCCGATGTCGGTATTGCTGGGGGTGACTCAAATCCCCACAATCACCGTGGCTGGTGATTGGTTGAAAATCGGCGTGATCGGTTCAGCGCAGATTTCGAAGTCGTCGGTCGGAAACTCGGCCAAGTCCTCATGATTGCGTTCGAACGGGATCCAGAAGATCTCGGCTTCGTCGCGCTTGAGCGCTGCGAGTCGCCACGGCTCGATCGCGCGCCTGTCGGGCAGCGACACGGCGCGCGCGAGCTCGGGGCGCCACTGCAGCATCGCGGCGCGGAGCGCGGCGCGGTCGGCGCGCGATACGGCGTCCATTGTTCGTTTATGCAAACGTTCGAGGTCACTCTGTTGCTTTCGCAAAATGAGCCTCGTGGTCGCTTTGTGAGTGCCCCGGGCTGGAGCGACAGCGGAGGGTCATCACTCACGTTCACGTCAAGAATTCTCTCGCGTTTCTCAGAATCGTCGCGTCGCCCACGCGAAGTTTTCTCGTCGCGTGCTTGCAGTGCGGGAAAGAAAGAGGCGTGGGGGAAGAAGGGATGGCCGGTCAGTTGCATGGATTCCGTGGTCGAGGGCAACATTCGCCCGCCGCGTCGGCCGTCTTTATGTAAGCCCGTAGATAATGAGGCCATGGCGCAGATTTGAGTGTAACATGACCAAGAATGAAATTCTCGTTACCGTTGACACATTAATTCACGGAGTGGGAGATGGCCTTTCCTCACACGGAGTTCTGCTTGGGCGCGGGGCAGCGGCCGCAGCAGCGGCGGCGCAAACGCAGCGTGTCGACCGACACGACGCGGCCACACGGAGCGCGCTGCCACTTGGTCAGGGGCGTTGTGAGTAATTGCATGGCCGCGTCGTCGACCACAGGGTCCCGCTTCCGCTTCTGCGGCGAGGACGAGGTAATCGTCACCGCCTCGTCGTCGCTCGCGTCAAACCCGAACTCAATCGACTCGTCGCTGTCCGACTCGGGCTCGGTGTCTGCGTTGGCCAGGTCCTCGCTCAGCTGAAACTTGGGCACGCTCACGAGCACGTCGATCCGCGAGCGCTCGCACTTGCGACCGCGCGGCAAGTACTCGCCCAGCGACGCGCGCTTGCGCATCGCGTACTTGCGCTGAAAGTACTTGTTGGCCGTCTTCTCGGGCGTCTGCGTCTGCAGCAGTTCGTCGATGGGAGAGATGACGGCACTCTTTCGCGTCGGCTTCTTCTTGATGGGCGTGGTCAGGAGAGCGTCGCTGTCCGACGGTGTCGTCGTGTAGAGATCAAAACCTTTGAAGAGCTGGAGCTCCGAGCCGATCCGCTCCTGGCTGGATGGCGGCAGGTGCTGCAGCACGTGGAGCTGGAGCTGCTCGACCGTCATGTCCTCGTCGACCGCGAGCGCGAACGAGCCGCGGCCCAGGTCGAGGTCTTCG
>JAMFLM010000208.1:0-11662 GCA_027475705.1 Pythium catenulatum
GCTCACCGGGCGAGCCAAGTCTTGGGCGTTCGGCCTCAAGTCGGCTGATCGGAAGTGTTTTCCCGATCTCAAGGCGTTCAAGGAGAAGCTGCAGGCGACATTCGAGCCGCCGCAGAGCGAATTCCGCGTCCGAGCGGAGTTCCTGAACACCAAGCAAGGAAGTATGGATCTCCACGCTTACGTCCAGAAGATGCGGTAACTTGCATCTTGCGTGGTCGGGAAGCCCATCGACATGTCGACACAAGTGACGACATTCATGACCGGTCTGCGCGATGGACCGCCTCAAGACCCAGCTGTTTCGAGCGTATCCCAAGACGCTCGAGGAAGCCCTCGCCATTGCGTTGGGTGAAGACTATAACGCTCGTCAAGCCCGTGGTTTCGGTGGTCGCCACCGCGCCTCCGTGGACCCGGTTGAACCGGAGCCGATGGATCTGTTCGTCGTGCAAGCCCAAGGCGGCCGGGGTGGCGGCAGCGGTCGCTACGTGAAGAAGAAGTTCAACGGAGGCAACTGCTTCTGATGCCTCAAGCCCGGTCATGAAGCGAAGGACTGCCGTGCGCCGCTCCCTGCGACCGACGCGGAACGTCGCTCCGCCAGCTACCACCAGCTGACGGACGACTCGCCAAAAAACGAGTCGGACCAGTAGGTGCGGGGCGCCCTACTGGCCAGCGAGGAGTGGCGAGCGTGATGGTGGGCCCCCGTCACTCCGGCCCCAGCACGTCTGAGGCGTGTTTCAACTCCACCTCCAGCAGTGGCCCCAACAGGTTGGTCACACTCCAAGTGCGAGTCATCGGAATGGATGAGCCGATGACAGCCCTGCTGGATTGCGGTGCGACGAAGAACTTCGTTCGCGTTGGTTGCCTGAAGAAGTGTCCAGGCATGAAGATTCAAGAACATGAAGAGAAGATGACGATCCGGCTTGCTGACGGCAAGCCCCGAGAGGTGCCGAAGCGTTCGGTGCACATGAAGTACGTTCTCGGCCAGATCGAGAAGGAAGACGTGTTTTACGCGCAAGAGATTCGATTGCATCTTTGGTATGCCGTGGTTCGAGCGCCACGACCCCGAGGTCGACTTGAGGAGTCGATCTGTGAAGCGCATCAACACCGTCGATCGCGGCTTCGACGACGAAGCACTCGCCGTCATCGGTGAGGTCTGGTGGATGAATCTCTCCGTAGACTCATCTGCGGCACCCCGTGCTGCTGCAGTGTGCGATGGCCCTGCAAGCGCCGAAGTCCGCGAGCCGGTCAAGTCGGCTCCCAGCCGTGGCCCCTCCCCGCTGCCGAGTGGCGAACGACGATATGTCTCGCAGCGGGATTGGGTACAGCTCCCGATCCGTGATGCCACCTTGGTTTGCTTCATGGAGGCTCGACGGCGGCATCGTCACGCGCTGGCCGCGAGGCGTCGAGAGCATGCTCTGGACGACGCGCTCTGTGGCAGCCTGCGCCGCCGCAATCGAGCCCGCCGCCGTCGTGGTCGTCGTCGTTGTCGTCGTCGTGGGGCCGCTCGTCGACGCGCCCGCGTGGCCGTGGGCGCCAGAGTCTTGGGCCGTCGGTTGCTCTGCCATCACCGTCGCCTGTGCGTCTTGAAGAAGATTGAAGAATGTGCTGGCGGGTTCACCAGCACGCCGCGCCAACCGCCCGCTGCACCGGGATCGCCTTCCTGGTGGAGCGCGGGCCCGCGCCCGTGCTCGCCACGTCCCGTCGTCCCGCCTGATTGACTTTCCTGTGAAAGTCCTTGAAGGGGGGGGGGATGATGTAGTGGGCCCAACGGTGGGTTCACTACAAGAGAGTAGGTTCTTTAAGAGAGAGATGTCCCTCCCGTGTCTCTGACGTGACAGAGACACGCGTGTTCATGTTGTATTTCCATTGGTGGAAATCCTCCGAGATTTCATCCTATCGGAGGATGACACCGCTGCATAAGGTTTTATCAGGGACAAGTAGGTTAAATCATCGAGGTCCACGAGCCTCTGGACCTCCGAATACAGAGTCTGTTTTGCCATCAACTGAAGAGCCCAAGTGAAGCGTCGAGACGGATCTCGACGCACGCGTAACGGATCTGCGCCCGTTACAATACGGACCCGCTCGAGAGCGACGAACTCTTCCAGCTCGAGCCGAACGACCGCGCGGCCGCGATCTCGGCCACGTTCCAGCAGTGCACGGTGGGGCGACGCAGCAGGCCACGGGAAAGGCCCCGCCTCGCGCGCGCGCACGCCCGCACGCTCGCGTCGGCGATGTGGCGCCAAGTTTTTGTGGCCACCGGCTTTGTTCAAGAAGCTCCTCGAGTCGCTGCAGTTTGGTCGGGCCCGCGATCGTCCAGAACATCATCGCGCTCGCGTTTCTGAGCGACCCGGTGGCGCCGCGCGGCGAGGGGCTCGCGCATGCCACCGCAATCGTGGGTAATCGTCGTGTCGGGCGTCGTGCAGTCGTTCGCAGCGCGCCGGTACCGGTACTCTCTTCTCCTGCTTCGAGTTAGGATGGGCAAGCAGCTGCGCTTGCGCGACCGTCACGGCCATGTTCCGAAAGCTGCTCGTGCTCGCATCGGCCTCGTGCCAGGAGAAGACCACGGGCGAGACCGCCGACCTCCTGACCATCAACGCACAGTCTGCGCTCTGCAGCACTTGACGCCGTGTCGTGCGTGCGGTCTGGCAGCGAATCGGCGTTGCGTCGCGACGGTTTGCCGGTTTCACCGTGGTCGTGCTGCTGGGCAACCGCTCGTCTCCAGGGCCATGCGCAAGCTGCAGCTCAAGCCCATGAAGGTCAAGGAGGATCGCGCACAAGATCGGCCACGAAGTGCTCTCGGCGGGCATCCAGGTCATCAGGATGAAGACCTAAGAGAACTCGTTCACGCAGCGCGCGTCGTGCCGTTCAGCTTGGCGCTGGTCAGCGCTATTCATGCTCCCGCAAGTCATCAACCACGTCGCCAAGGCCAGCGCGAGCTTTGAGTGGCTACGCAGCTTTTTCCTGGAGGAAGAGCACACGGTCGTGGGCCACGGCAGCCTCACTAGGCGGGCGTGCTTGCCAAGAACGGCGAGTTCAAGTCCGCAGCAAAGCAGAGCGATAGCACCAATGAGTCTTCCGCGGCGTCGGAACTTTCGCCGAACGCGTACGGCGCGCCGGTGCTGCACGACAGCGATTTTTACGTCAAGTCGGCTCAGCATGTTGTCAGCCGTGTACAGCCGCGTCGGCAGCGATATCTTCGCCAACTGCATCAAGAAGGCGCTCATGAAGAAGCTCGCCATCGTCGTCACGCACTCGCTCATCTTTATCGACCACCGCGGCAACATTGTGGTGCCCGCGGACGGCCGAATCGTCGAGGCCGGTGCGTACAAGCAGCTCATGGCAATGGAGGGGACTGGCGCCAATGGTCGCCAACTACGTCGAGAACGACACGAAGGAAGAGGCGGCAACGAGGACCGTTCCACGAGCAACGTCGAGGGGGTCGTCTACAAGGCCTGGATCAAGGCCGTTGTCGGCATTCCGAAGGGGCTGCTCGTGGTCCAGGGCGATGTTCCTGCCGAAAGGATCATGCTCCTGTGGACGGTGTAGATCTCGTGCTGGTCCGAGCAGGCGCAGGAGCACCCGACCTTACAAGTGTACATTGTGTACGTCTTCTTGGTCATCAATGGCGAGTATGCCGTGGTGCTGTTCGTGCGCAACCTGATCCTCTTGTGATGAAGTGGTCTCGGATTTTTCCTCACCACACCACTTCGATGGGTATTAGGAAAACTCCGAGCCACCAAAAATAGGCAGCAGCAGACAGAAGGGAAATGTATAGATCTAGAACTAGCTAGCTAGATCCAGGCGAAACCCAGGCCCGTTGTGACAACCTGGGTTTCTGGCTTCGTACGTCACGTTATGTATCCCTTTGTGATTAGTTCTTCGAGCGTAAGCGAAGGGGAAATACAATCACTGGGTTGTCTCTCACACCAACCAGCCAGAACCGTTCTAGGATCACTAGAAGTGAAGCGCCAAGTCGGGAAATATACACACAATACACGACACACCCAGACTACGGACGGAAGATTCGATCCACAGAGTCTATACCTGGGACGGAAGGGAAAACCCCTCGATCGCCAGGCAAAAGGAGAGCGAGCTCACTCCTTAGAGCTCCTCACAACTGCAAACACACTCGCAGCTAATATGGAATATGCTCGGTTACTACTGGCTCCTCCTAGCCCACGTAGCTACCAAATATAGAGGGGAAAACGCAAATATGGAGTGCTTGGTACTCGGGAGTGACCCAAGGACCCAGCAAACGCTCTAGAGCGCCAGGAAGTTTTGGCTCCTCTTTCTACCACACACCACCTAGCACCAATACTGGGCGACCGGGTACACAACCGCAAGCGTCCACTACAGAGCACCTAGCACAAGCAGGCTTACCTTGGGGACGTGACACGTGTCCCTCTCGCGGTCTTGACTTGGAGACTTGAGGGGTTGACGGCTAAAAGCGAAGTCTTGTTGGACGAGGGCCATGCGAAACTGGCCCTCTTATACCTACCTACTTTTGTGAATATGAACTACTAGACCTACCTACTTCTGTCAAAACCAGATCTGACCACTGGATTCTTCCGGAATGATGGTTAAAACGAGTCATGGTGCCGGTAGTTCAACCAGCAGATACCGGTGAGAGTCGGTACATACCGAGCTCTGAGCCAGACCGGTATGACCGGTATCCGACTGGGTCAACCGGTGCGGAACTGGCTCCGACCGGTCTACCGTGGCTTCAACAGAAGCCGGCAGCTGGTACAGTGTACCAACTAGCGATCGAATGGTATTCAACTGACTGTTCTAGAGAGACCCAGTCTGGGACTGGGCGCGCAGGGACTTTTCTGCGGGCGCTTCACCACACTCTACCAGGGGCGGGTCACCGCGTGAGCCGCATCATGCTGTTCCACCAGCTTCTTACGCGCGCGCTTCGTGCTCTTCAACACGACTACGTTGGGCCGCGTCGTCAACCTTCTCTTGAAGGACTTGCACACTGTCGACGAGAGCATCTCGTCGACTTGGTCACGTGGTTGATGCTGCTGAACACGACCGTCAGCGTGCTCGTCACGCTCGCGACGGTGTGCTGGGTGACACCGGGCTTTATGGCTATCCTCGCGCCCGTGATGGTCTCGTACTACAGACCGCGCTCGTGACCGTGAACCTCAACACGCTGCGCTCCAAGCTCAGCGTCAAGTTCCGCGCGCGCCACCGACGCACATAAAAGCTCGCGTTCGCGTCCTGCACGGTGAAGCACCCGACCAAGGACCACGCGTACCACGTCATGATGAAGACACTGCCCAAGCAGGTCCACGATGACCTTGTGTCGAGCAACGACCGCACGGCGGAACGCCGCGAGCTCGATTACATCGCCGTGGGCATCGACGTGCGCTCCAAGCTCGGCGAGTACTCGTCCTCGAGCTACACGACGCGCGCATGCTCACGCGTGGATGGTCTACGGGCGGCTCGCGGTCAACCAGAACCATATCGCGTACTGGTCGCATGACCTCGCGCGCCACCGCGATAACATGCTGAACCCGGAGACGCGTGCGGTCATGGACACCATGGTCAGGCAGCTGCGCGAGCTCGACGTCGTGACCCGCCGCTTCGGCTTCCAGACGTTCGTGTACTCACATCTACAAAGACTGCATGAAGCAGCCGCAGGCGGTCAACGCAGGTACGCGTCTGCGCATGTCGGCCGTGTCCGACGTGAAGTCCTTCGACGGCCGTCACCGCGACGAGTTCAAGGCGAAGAACTTCCTGTCAGCCGCTAGGTCGGCGTTCTAGCGCGATGGACTCAGCGACGCAGAAGCCTGCATGCAGTTCCCCCTGTTCTTGACCGATCGAGCGAAGACGTGGTGTCGCCAGCTGCCGCGCAAGGTGCGGAGCGACCGGAAGCGCCTGCGTCGCGAGTTCGAGGAGGAGTACTGCGGCGGGTCGGTCAGTCCCCAGCGTCGCTACTTCGACGCGCGTCGGAAGGCGTCTGAAGAGCCCCTGGACTACCTGTACCGGCTGAGCCTTCTCGCCCAGGAGGCCGGTGTCACGTACACGCTCGACGGGAACAGCGTCGCTCACGTGCAGCACTTCATCGACACCTGCGAAGACCCGTCACTGGCTCGACAGCTCGGTGCGTTGCGTCTGAAGGAGGAAGCTGAGCTGCGTGCGACGCTGAAGGAGATGATGCGTGTCGACAACCGCCTGAGACGCGACGAGCCGTCCGTCAGCCGCGCGCGAGGTCGTGACAACCGAGAAGTGCGTGAACGCGACCGCCAGGCAGCTCCACCGGTCAGGTTGAAGGCGCGACTGATCGTCATCGATGCTCTGAAGGCCTTGGTCACTTCGGTGTCACAGGAGTGCGACGGTGAGGCGAGTTCATCTGACGAAAGCGAATCGGAAGTCGAAGACGATGAAGACGCACCTGACTGTGGCAGTGGCAACGAGGCGGACGTGCTTCACTCGCTGATGAAGATGGTCGCGGCGCTCAAGACGGGCAAGGAGGCAAAGTTCGTCAAGACGCACCAAGGTGCACCTGAAGAACGCACGCCATGCACGCATTGCGGCTCAACCCGTCACCGAGACCGCAACTGATGGAGCCGACTCACCTGCGGTGCGGAGCTACCGGTCACCCGGCCGAGCACTGCTTCCAGAAGTGCAAGGGATGCGGGAAGATCCACGACCGAGGCGACTGCGAGCTCGCGCGCCTGGCCGACCATATGAAAGCTTGGTTTGATCCGTGGAACCACGCTGGACTTCTGCCGCCGGCCGTGGAGAAATGGTTAAACTGAATCGCCCGGCAGCTGCGGAGCTGTCACGCGACGGGCGATCTACCGACAAGACCGTATGCGTGTACGTGTACATGAGTAGGCCGAACTTCCAAGTTGAGTCTGTTCATAATAAACGTATCACTTGCTCGGTCGAACCACTTGAGAGTGAGCATGAACGTACCAAGGTTGTGCAACGGCTTGTGTTGAGGAGCGGGGAGCGCCGGGGGTTCTGGAGGCACTACCTGGAGAAGGAACACCGGCAATGCCTCCACGTGAAAGTGAACCGGGAGCAGTTGACGATCGTCAGCGGTGGTACGCACTTGCCGCCATTGCGTTCGTCGCGTCCAAGACGCTTAGGGAGACGTTCAGGGGTGATGGCCAGCTGGACGACGCCGTGTTCGTGCGCGAAGGTGGCGACTTGACGGCTGAAGACATCGAGAGTCAGATGTTCATCATCCCGGAGCTGCCGACTGGTGAAGAGATCAAGATTGAAGACATCCAGGTCGCCCTGAACGGAGGTGCTAGCGATGCTGAGGTGGAGCGGGTCCGGCAGATCATCTGGAAGCGCCGCAAGTACCTGATGGGCAAGGGCAACGCCCGGCCGCCGCCTGCCAAGGGGGTCGTCTGCGACATCGACGTCGGTGACGCGAAGCCAGTCGCCCAGCGCTGCCGGCGAGTGCCTCCGGAGCAGATGGAGAAGCTGTACGACTCAAGCTCAAGGCGCTACTCGACGCCGGCTTCCTCCTGGGCCCCCTGGGCGTCGCCGATCGTCATCGTCTTGAAGAAAAACGGCGTCGACATCCGCCTCTGCATCGACTACCGCGTAGTCAATGCGCTGACGCGCCTGATGGTGTACCCGATGCCGGTTGTTCAGGAGCTTCTAGACGACCTCGGTGCCTTCAAGTGGTTCTGCTCTCTTGACATGGCGAGCGGCTTCTGGGTGGTGCAGATGACCGCCCGAGGCCGGGCGATCTCAGCCTTCGTCACACCGTTCGGTCTCTTCGAGTGGCTGCGGATGCCATTCGGACTGAAGAACGCACCACAGATCTACCAGCGCCTCCTCGACAACGCTCTGTACGGCTACCTGAAGATCACGCCGAAGCACCTGGCCGAGCCGGAGGCAGATGTAAGAAAGCGTTCGCGAAAGGGTTTACTCGCTGTCTTCATAGACACGATCGCTCAAATGTATGTGCGCTACGTACAGCGCTTGTCCGACGTAACCAGAGGCAGAGTGCGTCGTGTGCCGCGCGACACGATCGCCCTACCGACCCCAGAAGTATTCGATGGGCATGTCATAGACGAATCAACGACGAGCAGTGACGACGACATGAGTGGGCCGGCCGACGTCGTGGCGGATGAATCCAGATGAAGACATCGGCGTGCACTTGGTTGAAGCGGTCGATAACGCCTTCGACTGCGAAGCATCGTCAGGTGAGTCTCTCTTTGAGGATTAGGACAACAACGATGGTCTCATGTAGATACCGCGATGCCCCTGAGACGCAACACTGCGAAATTCGGAATCCTAATTTGCTGTCAAAAACTGTGTTTTACTGATAAACTGGGCTGAAAAACCTGTTTAAGTTGTTGAGTGTACTTTTGTATGGTGCCAGAGACGGTCCACGCAGCTGTTGTTGGCAGTGTAGCCCCTTGTAGGCCGCAGCATACTCAAGCAATGTGAAATTTCACTGGCGGTAGAGTACTTATGGTCCAGATGGATGGCAGTTCGCTCCGAGTGGTGAGTGTAAGCGCAGCAGTTGGAAAATGGACGTCAAGAGCTACCGGGAGCGAGTTGCGGCATTGTCCCAACGAGAAGAGGAGCTTGAGAGAGAGAGAGGGCTAAGAAGACGGAAGGTAGCGATGAGTATTTCGAGGTCGACTTCAAGCTGACCACCACACGGCGTTCTCTATATTTCTTTTCCGCGCGTCTTGCTGCTGCTGAGGCACGCAACCCTATCGCCCAAGATCTCGGTGCCATACCAACTGTCGATGATGTCCAGCAGCGGCGCAAGAAGGCGAAGGATCGGCTCGGCCTCAAGAAGACCAGCAGGAAGAAGCAGCATCGCGAGGTGAAGATCGAGAAGCGATCGAGTGTTGACGTTCGGTCTGCTCGCGCTCGTCAAGCCCCAGCAACGGCTTCAAGCGATCAGCCCAGCGAGCGAGGGCAGCCACCAAGGAGCGACTGAAAGCGGTGACGTTGGAACGAGGTCGTAGCTCCTCCACCATGCCGCTGTTGGCGAATAGCTGAAGTGGCCGACCGACACCAAGTTCCTCAAGAAGATGGAGAATCCAGAAAGATCAAGTTCAACTTGCACCTGCGCGAGGAAGTCTGCGGGTGCGACGGCCCGTGTGAGCTCGACTCGCGCAGAAATGCACGCGAGCAGCAGGCCTGCCAAGCCAAGACGTGTTCGCATGCAAATACCCCCGGAATTGCCACAACCGGTTTCGGGAGAAACGCCTCAGTCTCATGCGCACCGAGACAGGCATCGGCGTCTTTGCCAAGCGCCCCATCCGTACAGGCGAGGTCGTCTGCCAGTACTGGGGCGTCTACACCACGACGGTCGATGAGGACGCAAGCTAAACTGTCGAGCTGCATCAGTGAGACTCGAAGAACCACAAGATCTACGTCAACGCTGAGGTGAGTGGCGGTCGAGCGAGATTTATCGATCACTCATACAACCCAAACACTCAGTTCCGCATTGCGTCACCCTCGTCGATGGCAACAGAGCACTCGTCAAAGAAGGCCAAAACAGACCTCAAAAGCACAGATAGTGCGGAGAAGATGACGACACCTGTGAGCTGCTCGTGTGCTCCGAATGACACCAGAAAGTCGTGCAGCGAGCACACGTGGAGGTCTTGAAGCGTCTGCAATTCGCCACTGAATCTGTTAAAAACGTCGAAGCACACCCGTGTTCACACCACCCATACGCTACTAAAAAGCGCATTGAGCAATGCACGGACTTTTTCTAGATTCTGCGAATTCTTGGCGCATTTTCTAAAATACCTCGACGATCCAACTAGCTACTCTTGTGTGTGGCAAATCATTTGATGCACAAATTTCTGCTGCACGAGACTGAGTGGCCAGTTCGAGCTCTGTATGCTCATGTCGACTTTTTTTTGTTGTATGCTAGCGTTTTCCCGTGGGTATGGACACCAGCTGGTTCACCTGTCATCCACCGTGGTATCATACCATGGGAGTCTACTTCTGAAGTACCGAAAATTTCGTGGTTGACATTTTTTTTCATAACGTGGGTTTAGGGGAAAATTCTTGCAGCAGGGACTATGCTCAGAATAAGAGGCGGCTATATCGCAGAATAAGGTGACAATGTTTCTGAAAGTCAGTCAAAGAGACAGAAAAGGGCAACTGCCGCGCTCAGGGTAGTGGCAGCGTGCGCCTCGCCCGTCGGGCCTCGACCAGGCTCCACGTCTGGTAGAACTGGCTTGACGCCGTCGTTGACACCATCCGGGAGTGTGGTTCTCTCGCCTGCGTCGGCGCCGTTGGTGGTGCCATCACCGACGACGATTAATCCAACAGCACCGCGTGCGTGAAGACGCGTTCGGAGCCGACGACGGCTCGGTCCCGCCAAAGGCTAGTATTTCGGGTCTCTATTTGGCCCGCCGTGTATATTGGCCGAAAAACATCTTCCCTGGCATGGACGCTCGGACTCTCGCACTGATCGGAAACGGACCGTAACCAAACCTCAGGGTCGTCACAACCCACCGGAGCGGTGTTTCGAACCCGCTATGGGTAGGTACGCCGTCAGAAATCGGAGAATAGCGACTTACGCGTTCGACGAGCGGAGTGCGCGGGCGACTGGTATCCTACGTGACGACCCAAAGTCTACGAGGAGACGGACTGGCAACCCGAGATGCGTCGGCAAGGACGAGGTCGGCGACGAGGCGTGGGTCGGCCAACAAGTGCTACCAGATCTCATCACCTAGTTACAAAGGCGGGCGAGTAAAGGTTCTTGTGACAGAAGACGGTAGTTGCTTGAGTTGTTGGTCGCAAAATGTGAAATAAGATTGCTTTGGATACCCCGAGGCGATGCGCATCTCGCACTTGGCCAGTTCGCTTGTTTGACCAATGTGCTCAATCTTCGTGTTTCTGCCGATGGAGGTGGAAGGGCTCGCGGTTCCCTGAGCAACATGTGCTAGTTAGTGTACGCCGTGCAGTGACTATTCATCGAATTGCCGTGAGTAACCGCGGACGTTTCGAGCGAACGAAGCAGCGCGTCGAGGGTTGCCCGATTGGGCGCATCAAGTACGCAAGGCAAAAAATTCACATGTGAGTATATCTTCTATCTGCGAGAAACTTCTTAGGCTCCACATGGCTATTTGCAGGGGCTTCGCCAATAATTTATTCAAGTCAACCGGGGTGCCAGGTCCCGTTCCACCCGACGTGTCCCCTGTTTCCATACAAATTTAAGTCAACTCCACCCCACGTGTTTTCCTCATGCGAGCGTGTCCCCCACTTGTGTGGAGTTTTCTAATGTTACCACCTTTGGTCACTGACTGTCACAGCCTGTTGCAAACTGTAATGAATTTGCATACTGAAGTCAAGTCAAATCATGAGGACTTCAGCAAAAAATGCCGGCAAGCCTCTCAGCGGTGGTCTGCAAGATGCTAAGGTATTTCGCTGTTCGTCAAGCTCGACAGGGTTTCCTCGAACTCTGGCCAGGGTTAACTGGAACTATGAATGATAGTTTATTCAAGCCAATTTAAGCAGGGTTTACTGAAAGTATCTTCTCGTTCTCGACAAACCTTGACATTTCCACTGAAACTTTGCATGTTAACTTCACCATACCGACCTTCTCCAACCGGAACTGACAGTCGTGGACAGTCGGGCGTCGGGTTGTGCGCAAACCCCAAGCCATCGTCGGCAACGCCGCTCGCGCTGCTCGCAAACGACTGACGTTCACTAT
>JAMFLM010000210.1:0-11654 GCA_027475705.1 Pythium catenulatum
CACACACACACACACACACACACACACACACACACACACACACACACACACACACACACACACACACACACACACACACACACACACACACACACACATCAGATCTGACGGTCGCAAACGGTTGCTCCAACTCCAAACAGCTCACACTTGTGCGGCTCTGATTACTCATGGCCGTGCTGCACAGTACACCGACAAAACCCCAGCTCTGACGGTCACGAACGGTCTAACCCCGGATCTGACGGTCGCAAACGGTTGCTCCAAACAGCTCACACTTGTGCGGCTCTGATTACTCATGGCTGTGCTGCACAGTACACCGACAAAACCCCAGCTCTGACGGTCACGAACGGTCAAACCCCGGATCTGACGGTCACAAACGGTCAAACCCCGGACCTGACGGTCAGGAACGGTCGCCTTGCACTGTCAAAACGGTCAACAAAATACTCGAACAATCTGGTGTAAAGATCAATGTTTTTTCGAGGCAAAGTCACTTTCAGTGCGCTTTCCAGAGTCGAGGCTGTTCCCCATTCCTTCCAGGAAACCCCAGCGCCTCGTGTACGAACAGCGAGACGACAGTCCCGAGTGGGTCGCAAAATTTTTCTCCAAGTGCTCCAAAAATGACTTGTCTTCAGTATTGGAAATTGGCACGGTGCATAGACCGTTGGAGACCGTTTGGACAGTCCCTGACAGTTTGGCACGAGGTTCGTTACATTAGAAAACCCGAGCCAAAATCCGGGGACAATTCTCGCGGCGGGGACAAGGTTCAGAATAACAGGCGAATGTATCGGAAAACCCGGGGACATGGTTTCTGAAAATCGGGCGAACCTCGTTGACTTGAATAAAGTATTATGTCCCCGCTGTTTACGCACCTCAAAACCTAAACCGAACATAAGAGAAGCCGGTTCTAACAGGGCGAGGGCTCTAGAGGCTCCACCTCCAAGTCCGCCCTAATCGCCCCACACGCACTTAGCACGGGGAACAGGGGTCGCGGGCTAGGCCGGTCCCGGGCCGGGCCCACCTAGTGGGACCGGTTCACTGCCCCACACCATAACATTTCTGTTCAACCAATCTGCGTGAGGCATACCATCATGCTCCCACCGACCGCTGGGTCCGTTTGGGGGAGGATCCTAGAACACATCATCACACGAGTCTGCTCTCATTTCCGTTGTTAACTTTCTATTTCCACAAAACCTACGGGATCTGGAACACGATGGTAGCATGTTTGGGAGTCCCTCCATACCATGCATCAACTCTTCCAATAGCCGTTCAGGCGTAGTAGGCTGTACGTTTGCAAGTAGCTGTCCAGGCGTAGGGAACAAATGCATGCGGACTAAAACCAATGCAACCATCGTTCCCATTTCCCAGAAATCCAAGCATGTGTATAACTTGTCTTTAACTCTGTCATAGCTCTAAACTTCGGGAGCTCGCTTGGTTTTGCGTCTTCTTGGACATGTCGCAGGAGGCAAGAAACTCCTGGAGTGCCATCGTTCAGGTGGCCTCGGCAGTCACTGGCGCAACGCCAGCGGCGCGAGCATCACGCGCCTGTCGAGAAACGCCTTCAGGTTGCCCTTGCGAGTATTCGCAACGGGCTCCCATGTTGGCTCCGACTGGACCTTGATCTTCAGCTTGCCATTGATGACCCGCTCCTCGAGGAGCGCGGTGTACGGGTACTCCTCGCCCATCGCACTGACATCGTCAACGGCTTTGAGTGGCACTAACTCGAACTTCTAGAGCGTCGCACGGTCGAGGCGCCGGCTCGGGAAGCACTCCAACACCTTGGCAGTCACTGCCTCAACGTTGCGCTTTAGCAACGGAAGCGTGGCCATGTACTGTTTGACCAACTTCAATGAAGCCGCGACGCTTGAGTCGTTATGTACCCCACTTCCGAGCGGTCGACGAGATGGGTCATGCAAAGCGCGAACAATCTCTCGCGCTCGATTTTTGGTGGCGGGGGCAATGTCATGTTGGACCTCATGCTGATTGGGAAATGGTGCAGAAAGCAAACGTTAAAGGATTCACAAAAGAAAAGTGTGGTGGCGATTAAACAAGCTGGTGGTGGAGCTACAACATAGGAAAAGCATCGTTCAGACAACACACGCACCTAAACTTAAACATCAGACGAACGTTTGACCCAAGCAAGATGGCAAACTCACCCGCTGGAGATGTAGGTGCAGCGAAGGGTGCTGCATCATTAGCGTGCTTGCTGCCAAGGGATACCTGCCTCGACATGCTTGGACGCGGGTGAAGAGCATACTCTCGGTTGAATGACGGAGAGGACAATGGCGCAATCGGTGCCAGTCCCACCGGCTCTCAGTGCTTTCTTGGCGCCGGCTGTTGTAGCTGCGATCGTTGTTATTGTCTGGGTCCGCCGAGCCTGTTGGACTTGCGCAAGTGACTGGGCCTCTGGTTCGGGGTTGAGCAGTGACTGCAATGGGTGCTGAAGCTCGACATGCTGCTGCACATGGTTGACCAGGAATTGTTCTGGGAGCTCGTACAGTGGAGGCGGAAGCACGTGGGAAGGCTGGTGTAAGACCGGAAGCTTTTAGAATCGAAGCTGTGAGATCGGACGGTGTTGAACAGGGAGAGACTGCTGTGTAGTTGGCATGGGCTGTTCGTACGGGTAGTGCTGCTGGACCAGGAGTTGTTGCACGTGCTGCTGCAGGTTCGGAGCCGCTGCGAGGCGATAAGCAGGGTCTGGAGCGGAAACTGCGAGACCGGAGGCTGTTGCCGGGGTATGTGTTGTACGTTCCGAAGACGCTCCACCTGCGTGTGCTGCTGCTGGGTCGAGGGATGCTGCTGGTGTATGGAAGGGGTCGAAAGATGCAGCAGGTGCTGTGACTGCTGATATGGCGGAAGTTGATGCTGGCGGTGGAGTTCCTGCGGCCTTGGCGTCGCTGTGGGTACGGGAGCCAGACGTGCTGCCGTTCTCGCGCGCTGTTGTAGCCTTGGTGCCAGCGCGATAGTTTTCTTCTTCTTGCTGCCATTCCTGTAGCCCTCCCACCTCGACATCATGCTGCGCAAGCTGCAACACCACTTCGCGTCTCAGTGCACGACAACGATCGAGAATCTTCCTGGGCTTGTCGAGCGCGCTGATGTCCTTTCTGTTCTGAGCAATCACGTGAAACCGCCGTCACTGCGTGAACTTCTTGATCGCGACGTTGTAGACTTCACAGGAGCTGTTGGTGGCAGCACATTAAGGCGGTGTGTGGAAGACCTACGACCGCCAGAACGGCTCGGACAGCCACTGCTTCGAGAAGTAGTCAGCAAAAGCTGACAGGCCATGGACTCGTCGCCATCGCTGGAGGCTTTCGTCACGCAGCTGCTTGAACTCTTCGAACGAGACGGTGAAGTGCATGTCCATGATGTCAGTCATAGCCCTCTGGCGAAGCGACGTCGGGTAGTGGGTCATGCGCTTGCGGACGTTGTAGAGAACGTGGAAGAAGCACATGAGCGGCGTTGTCTCCGCAGACGATAACGTCGCCTTGAAACCGAGCAGCAGTGCGTGGTCCGCGTCTCCCATCACTGCTGAACTTGAAGATGATGATCGCATAGATCCCGAACGAGAGCTTCGAGAGCACGAAAACACAGCGCGTACGCGCGCTGTGTTCGCTGACTCACCACGAATAGCGCTGTCACCTGGCACCCGCGCGCGCTGTCCCTGAAGCCGCAGGTCACCACCGGGTAAGCGAAGTCACTCAGCTTGAACGTTGCGTCTGCGTGGAACACCTCGAAGCCGGACCCGTCGGCGTAGCGAAGAATGTTGTGAATCAGCCTGGGCGACGTCACATCGAGCACGAAGGGATTCTCGTCCGTCCCTTCTGCGACGTACGTGTATCCGTCTACATCGACGCGCGACCCAAAGATGAACGCCTTCTCGGGTTCGTGCTCGGACGAGAACTTGTACACGCGCTGCTCAACGGGTGCACGGATGACGTCGATCGTGTTGCGAAGCCCGTTCTCGTCCCGGATGCGCTTCATGGCGTTCACAATCTGCACTTACATCGGCCAACCGCGCTCTGGCTTCCGAGTCGTGTCATGGTTCTTGAGCCGGATCTCGATGGAGCGCAGAGAGATAAAAGCTTCGTCTTCATTGGCGAAAAACGCTTTCATCGCCCGTGTCACGCGAGGAGCATGCTCGCCGCCGCAAGGAAGAGCGCTGCGGCCGTTAGACTGGTCGTTGACGTTCACCTCCTGGCTGTCGGTGGCGGTGCAGTGATGCACCTTCCACACAACAGGGCAGACGCTTGTCGCGCCACGCGTCTTGCTGATGCATCGAATGCGGCATTCGACACAGAGATGGTCCCCTCCACACAAAGTGCAGGAGCCCTTGCCATCTTTGTGCCGAATCCAAGAGCAGCACATCACGAGATCGCGGTAGTCCTCGAAGGCTTGCTCGGAGTCGAGGCTTGATACTCGTACACACGAACATGTTGTCTTCCGCTCCTGCTTCCGCTTGGTCTCTCGCTTCACCTTTCTGCTGGTGTCGCTGATGAGCTCTCTCGTTCACGTCAGTCCAAATTTTTTTTACCAGCGTGCCTAAAAATATGTAACCAAATCAAATGCGGATAGTTCCCAAAGCGAGGGATGACACTCAAACAAGGACTTGGAAAGCAGCTGTCGCGCAGGGAAAGACTCGTTGGCGCAGCCAGCCTTGAAGTCCGTCTCTTGTGTGTGATTTTGACCAGTGTTCCTGAGTCCAGATGTTGCCATTTATTGTGATATAGCCCTTCCTTTTGTGAGCTTGACCCAGAAGAAATATGAGGAACACTCACGATTCCGCGATAAACACACACGACCTGACGATCCTTCAGCACACGCGTGAGCTGTGCAAGCTGGAAATTGATAGAAACCTAACGCCGGCGGATCCGCCAACGTCTACATCTGCGGATGGTGCATCCATGACAACAGCCACTGATCGTACCGCCAATCCTTCCCTAGCCGATAAAAGCATATGACTCCATAGAGGTGCAAGCAAAAAGTATCTCACACAAGCTCTCTCGATCAGAGCGTTTGACATCGGGAACGCACGATGCGTGTAGGGAAAACACTTGCAAACCTAAGCTGCACGCGGGCGAGGCGGCGCATCGGTGGGCGGGCCCGTGGCAGTATGCGGGCCTTCCGCCGCCATCGCGACAAGAACCCATCGCGACAAGATACAAGGCGGGTGCGTACAGCAAACTGGGGATATGCTGCCAAAATGCTCCGTGCCTAAGCGTGTATTGCACTGAGCAGCTCACGGATGGGCGCGATGCACGATGACGACGAGCTCTTCGATGACGGCGATAAAGGCGAGTTCTTTGCCGCGGTCGCCACGTGCGACGACGACACGCGCATCTTCTCCTACAGCAACGACGACAACAGCCCGCTCTTCTTCACCGCTCGGGCCGACGCAAGCCAGCTGACCCCACCGAGGACGACAACAACGACGACCATGCCCGCATGGACCCGACGGATCTATAGAAATCCCGGGCGCCGCGCCGACGAGCGCGGCGTCCTTCGCGCTAGCGGCAGCAGGCCCGACGACAAAGAGGACAACTGCTCCCGGCTCGACCCTGCCAACGCGCCGACCTGGGCCCCGACGTCAATCTTTTTTGTACTGAAGTCCGCCGGCGCAGAGCAGCACGACGACAACGAGACTGCTGCGCGCGCCAAGCGACGACACCGCAGCAGCACCGCCGGCTGTGCGGACGAGGACGTACAAGACGCTCCACGACTACCATGGACGTGACCACGGCCACAATGAAGACCTCGAGGCTGCGGCAGTACTGCCCATGTCGCCCACGCCCTGAGCCTAAGACGACGAAGACCCACGACGAGATGACGACTCTGGGCTGCGGCGGCGCTGCAGTCCGCGCTGGATCTTACACTCCTGCGCGCGTGGCCCGAGCCCGTGCACGCGCCTGCGCCCGCGCCAGAGGAGATCCTAAAAGCGGACCCCACCAATGAGGACATGATGGACGCGGTGGAGCTGAAGATGGTGCTGCCCGTGGCGTCGCCGAGGACATCACTGCAGGGACCGACCCTTGCATCACGACGAACAAGACGAGCCCATGCTCGACTGTGCCCAACGCATCCATGGCCGCGGTCCATCTCGGTGAGTTCCTCTGTGAGGAGGTGCGCGCCACCAATCAATGTCCGAGCGCGACGACGATGACGCCGGCGCCGCGGCATCTTAGCGCGACAGAGGTGGACGAGCTGGCAGTCATCGACTACGACGCGTTCTTCCGGGACGAGTTTACCGCGAGGCTACGGCAGCAACAGTACGGCGGCGGTACCGCCGCAATTGACTTACTGGAGTAGGTGGCCGCCATAGCGAGGACGCAGTAGCGCCAGCAGCCGCGGGCGACGGCCGCGATGAGCAGGCGCGTCGCGATAAGCGGCTGCGCCATCGCATTGTCCCATACGAAGAAGCTCCAGAGCGAGCGGCTCCTCGACTACGACGCACCATCGCCAACAAGCCGAAGACGCTCACAACCACGCGATCGACACAATGTTGGTTCATCCGTCGCGACGTGTCGCAGCCAGTGCCGTCGCAGCCGTGGACGAGAAGCACCGAACCGCCAGTCTGTCAGCAACCTTGACAAAATCGAAAACGTCGCTGCCGTCGAGCCCACGACAACAGCGACGGCAGCCACAAAGCGGCAACACCAGCAAGAGCAGCAAGTGTAGAGTTCCCGTGGATTCATGCGCACGACGACGTCAGCATCGATCGCCTTGCTCGGCTACGGCAGTATCCCAACCTGGAGGGTGGGCTGCTGCGTTTACACTCGAGAGAGTGCGTGGCGGTTCTTGCGCGACCTGCCGCCGTTGGATGTCCGGTTGCTGCGATCGTGAAGCAAAACGCTCTCGCCGCGGTACGGCGAGCCCATCGACTGGAAGCCACAGATCAAGTGCACGCAGTACCCATATTTGAAGCAGAAGCCACAAGGGTACGTGTGCGCGGCAAGATCAACGATCCAACCGGTTGAATGCTGGCGGGACGCTTCCATCCTTTGGTTGTGCCAGGTAGTCAGCTGGATGCTTTCGCGTTTCTCGAGGAAGTGATCACCGGAATCGCGACGCTGACGTTAGAGAGTGGAGCGCACGCGCACTTCGGTGTCCCAAAGCGTAGAGCCGTCGAGGAGAGACATCAATTCGACAGACCATGTGTGCCACAAGTGACCCGAGCGCTGAATCTCTTTCGCAGCCTTGATCGTGTCTTTCATCGAGAACGCGATGGACGATACCAGGACAGCATCACCCGACTCTATGTGGCAGCACGAGCGAAGCTTCGGAAGCACCATACTCAGTTCCCATCGCTTGCGTTGAGTGTGCCGAGACTTGATGATGATGTTAAATTGCTCCAAGAGGTTGTTGGTCGTTGCGAACCCTGTGGGAGCGAGCACAATCACCCCGCTCCATAAGCTGGGTATAATACCCCAGCCACCCCGATGCGACCTGATTCTTCCAGAAGTTGACAGTCACTACAGCCCTGGTACTTTTCTGCTGATCGGCTAAATTGGCTAGAATGATCCAATTCGTGTGTGGCGCTGTTTCATGTGTGAGACTCTCAGGACCCCGTATGAACAGCACTTTTCTTGGTGTGACTTACTCACAGGTTTGTGTGTGTTTTCACAGTTTGTTTGTGTGTTGTGGGCAGTACGACGATCTCGTCGAGCTGCGCCAGGCTGTCCTGGCGGCTTGGGACTCCATCACCCTTGAAGAGGTCCGTAACCTCATCGCCTCGATGCCTCGCCGGTGCATCAAGGTTGTCGAACGCAAGGGCGACAAGACACACAACTAATGACCATCACTCAATTAATAAATATTTTTATGGTCAGTGTGTTCCCTGACTTTCGTCCATGGTCGAGTTATTCGTTGGTATGGGAGGGTCGGATGGCGTGCGAAACCGCGATTGTGAGCACGAACCCCGCGTGTCAAACACTGATTGGATCATCATATCCAAACAGCGCGCTCGGAGTCGCTGTCGTTTTTTCAAAATTTTCTTTTTCTTGCCTGTTCCCTAACTTTTGTCCCGGGGTTTAAGTGCGCGAGATTTTGAGTCGTCATCAGATCACGAGTGTGTGTCGTATCTCTGCTAAATACGGGTTTGGTGTCAAGTGGCACCTGACGATGGGCCATCCAGGGGATACCTGTACCCATCGTATCCCTCTCACATATGTTCAGTAAATTGGAGTGTAACCAGATATTGCAATACAGCTTTTTTCACTGTATGAACTGATATCTTGCGCCGTTTGAATGCGGTTAGCTCAAGACCGTTGCTATGGTGACGCCACAGCAGACGAGGAGCCCGGCAGTGAAGCAGTTTTCAACCAATCCACGCGTCGGACACCGCGGTGTCTCGTGATGACGTGAAAAAAAGTTGAACCGACGCCGCGAGCATGGGACAGGCCAAGGGGCGGCTGGTACGTACGTATCCGTAGAGTGCTGTTTGGGTGCAGAGCTCCCGTCAACGTTGGCACGCCCGAGGCGACGACACTGGCCCCAAGAGCATCCACATCTTCTGGCTTTGCAACCAGCGACGGTCGCCAACGTCACCGCGGAAATGATCGGCGGGTGGATACCTACGAATCACGCTACCAAGCGGGCAACGCGGGACGCGCGCGCGACGGAAGAGGAAGGGCCACGAAAACCAGTTGAAGAAGGAAGGAACGGTGCGCGCGCGCGCGCGCTGGCTGCCTAGATGGATGGACGAATGCTTGCGTGAATAAAGATACGGGAATACCAAGTGCTAATACAAAACTACACCTCGACGACCTCGTCGCCGTCGCGGAGCTGCTTATAATGCTTGTTGCAGTAGTTGTGCGTGCGACCGAACGCGGCGCGCGTGCAGTCCTCGTAGACACACCGCTTGCCCCCGCCGTGGGCCCAGCACGAGCCGTTCGAGACGGCGACCTTGTTGCACTTGGGCGTCGAGCAGCGCGTGCCGCCGCCGTGGGCCCAGCACACGCCGCGCGACTTGCCGCGACGCTCGCAGCCAGCGACGCTGCACTTGATCGAGCCTCCTGTGGTAGTTTGCGGCGGGCGAGTCGTATCGACGAGGAGCAAAAAGAAAACATGAGACACGGAGCTCTACAGTACTGTAGCTGCGCGAACTGGGGAGCAGACGTACCATGCTTCCAGCAGAGACCGGCGTTCTTGGCACTGGACGTGCACCCGTCCACCGTGCACTGCTTGCCGCCCTAAAAACGACGCACAAACCCTCTTGAGCGCACCGTCAACAAACTGCACCGCCCCGACAGTTTGCCACGTACGCCGTGGCGGAAGCAGAGCCCCTTGTTGATGATGTAGTTGTCGCAGCCGTCGACCTTGCACTGCCGCGAGAGCCGCTTCTGCTCCTTGGACATGCCGCGCAGCTTCTTGGCACGCGACTTGGCGGCGCGCAGCGTGCTGGTCTTGCGCGCGGCCTCGCTCTCTTGCTTGGGCTCGGCGTTCAGCAGAAACGCCAGCGCGAGCTTGGCGGCCGAGCCCGCGGGCGGCGGCGACTCGGGCGCCGCGAGTCGCGACGCCGCGGCCACGGGCGAGGCGAGCAGGTGCCGCCGACACGGCGCGGTCGTGTCGCTGTTCGGGGAGTAGGCGGCCATGGTGAAGTGGAGCGGTACTGTAGTCGTGCGCTGGACTGTTCGAAATGAAGACTGGCGCGACCAGCGGCGCTTGCCGCTTGCCCCATTTTCTTTCTGGCCGCCCTGTGCTGCACACAAGTGGGTGGAGCCGTGCACCGACGCCCGGATTTAGCAGAAACAGTCTCGAATGTGTGTGTCGCGATGGCCCGTTTGCCGCTGCCCCGCCAAGGGCTACAGTACGCCTGTTGAAGTGTTCGAAAAATCTCCCCGCAGGAAGTTACGAATAAACGCGGCGGATACTGTACGCTTTGGATGGGATGGGGCCCGTCCGGGGCTCGTCTGTCTCTCGCTTTCCTTTCGCGATTTGGAGACCTCCATCTCGCTGCGTTTCTGCCCGAATCCGTGTGAGGTTGCTGTGTCGCGCACTCGGACGCCCACCCCTATTGTACCTTTACCACCGCCGTAATACAGGCTGTCACAGTGTGGGCACATGGGCACAGATACGCAGCAGGCGCCACCAAAGACACGGCGCCACCACCAGTGTCCCCTGGCGTGGCGCCACCGAGTGTGGTCGGTCCGCTCGCCGCCAACCACTAATTCAACGTCTCACAGTCGTGCCGCGACACGGGCGCATCCGAGTCAGTCGCACGCCAGCGCTGGCGAGACGCGATACAGTCCACGCCCTGCGCTTGGATGCGCTGCCTTTGCACGACGATCGCGTGCGTTCTCCTCTGTATGTGCGCTCGTGCTCCGCCCGTCTGTCCGACCGTCGGGATCTTCCCACGACGCGGCGCGCAAAGGGCTCGTGCGCCGCGGGGCGAGGCGGGTACAGTAGTGAAGGCTGGTTCTGTAGGGGCATCCAGGCTACTCCACGAAGGACATGCCGACATGCGTGCCGGAGCGGATTCACTCGCTTCCGCACTTCAACGAACAGAGACGCGGCGCGGGGGGCTCGCTCATCTTGACCGGCACGAGTCCGTATTGTATTGTGTACGCTACAGTACTGCTCTCTTGATCGAGAGGCTCCTTGTGTGTGGACCCTTCCTCGAACGACATGTCGACAGCCGTCCACACTCGTAGTGAGTCGTGGCCAGCGTCGTCGAAGAGGACCCGACCAGCTCCGCGGAGCACGAGTCGCCGGCTCCGTTTAAGAGCACCTCCTCGGACTGTGCATGGGGTCGATGCGCTCGTCAACTCATGCCATGTGACGACACGGAGCAGCGCCCCACGCTGCTACTGTAGGAAGGTGGCCGTCTTGACGACGCGCGCATTTGATGGGCGGATTCTATTGACGACGCGGCATGCGCGGGTGGAAGAGACATGCAACGTGCAGCCGGGTCTCGCGGTGGTGAATGGGCGTGAAGCATGCCCACACGCGATTGCTTTAGGCACAGAATACCACCGCCATGTACTCACTAGCGGATTCGAACGAGCCATGCTGGAGACGCCGCACACACCCATCCGCCGTGTCATTCGAGGGCCATGCAGCCCCAGAGACTCAGCGCTCGCACTGAGGGCGGCTGCACCCACGTTGAGCGCTAGAACTTTCTCCCACGCACGGGGCCGAATTGATCGCGAAGCGGCCGACGGGGCCTCGACGACTCTAGGCGACTCTACGCGCCGCGAGCCCGAGCTGCACGTGCGCATGCCGTCCAAGAGGACCAAATTTGGAAGACGCCGTGTTGGGGACTGACGGTCGGTGTGCATCTCCGCTCTGAATGAAGCGGTCCTCGTGGCGACGTCGGGCACTGACCGGACGTCCCGCACGATACTGTAGTGGGCGCGGGGGCAGTGCGCGGCGGTGACCGGCTTCAGCCTGGGCCTGGCACTGGATTCTGATGGCGGTGAATCTGCTGCAGCTCCAGCTGGCCGGTCGAGGTCAAGTCGGTTTGCCGATTAATTTTTTTCGTCCAATCAAAACCTTCTCATCGGTGTGAATTAACCAACCAAATCGATGCATGCCCTTGAGTCCTGGCTCAGCAACGACATACTGACAGCAGCTGGATCTGAGGCGCTCGTGACTGCCAGCTTCTCCTTCACAGTTGACTGTTCAGAGCTGACGTGTGATCGCGCGGCCAGGTGGACCGGCGGAAG
>JAMFLM010000211.1:0-11615 GCA_027475705.1 Pythium catenulatum
TATCACGGCACTCTACAGGCACTACAAAAATATCAAGCAGCGCACGCCGCCCTCGAAGGATTTCACGTGGAGCACATGGGGTTTGGCGGGCGTTCACCGACTGGATGCAGTCGGTGACCGACTGGCACTCGACGCTCACACGATGGGCTACAGCAATTTATTGCAGTTGCTAACTTCTCAATGACGGAATCCAGAGCATGCATCATTACCATTCACTCGCCCTGTACGGGCATGATATTTGGCGTGGCGAGTCACGGCGCCATGTCGCTAAATGTGCGAGACGTGGAAGATACCAAGCGTAGGGTATGGGGCGTGGTCGACGCTTTGTCTCGCAAGCTTGGTCAGCGCAAACATGGTGCCTTACTAAGGTGACCGAAGCATAGACCTTTGTGTTCTCATCTGATCGTCGGTACTCAGAGCAGCCGCCATGCTCGGACGGCAAGCATTGTCGCATCTTCCCTGTCGATTCGGCAAGCTACGGTGTCTGATGCAACCTCCCGGCCGTGACCCCGACGAAGCCGCTGGCACCCACAATCAGGACGACGATTCGTTCCACACCACCCATGCTTGATGTCATTGTCGCAAAAAGAAAAATACAGTACTGTACCTGCATGGCCCTGGGAAAAGACCGTACCCGACGCAAAGCGGGCCACTCTGTCACGTGTCACACGTCGTGTGGCTGTGGCCAAACTCGTGGTCGCGAACCTCTGCACAGCCCCTTCCACTCGATCCCGGATGTGATGTGTAATGTGATGTCCTTTAGGTAACGATGCGCTGGTGGGTGGGTAGGAACAGTACATCACATATCAGTCTCGCCTGTTGCACTTGCCGAATCACAAGACGCCAGCCTGTCTCCATTGCCTCAGGAAAATACAGCAGTGCACAACTTGGTTGGCGTGTGGACGTACGCGCCTGATTCGCCCGCCCAAGGAGCAGGCAGAGTGTTGCGCAGTCACAAGGCTTCCACACGACCGTGTTGCGCAGTCGCAAGGTTTCCACACGACCGTCCGAGGCACGCACCACAGCAGCGACTGGTCCTACGCCGGTACACAACACCACAGTCTATACGCCGCCGCGGATGGCTTCACGTCAGGGCGGAATTGCCCCCATCCCATAGTTACACTGTTTCCCCCCACCCAGACAGGCCGACTCGCCCTTCCCAGCGGTGGCAATTTGCATGCGATAAACTGCGTGCTGACAGACTGCACACAATGGGTGTGCTGAGGAAGAAGCACTTCTTCTCTCTTCCACATGTTTGCTTGGGCCGCACGCCTTGGACGGGTCAAAGCTTGCGTACCGTGTGGCCGCTTCTGCTGCAGGCACTGCTCGCCGCTCGAGTGGACCCGAGGTGAGCTCGCACAAAGCACGAGCCACAGCCGCGTTCCTCTGCTCCAACAAATAGCGTGAGTTGGCGACCGATGTCTCATCTCATAGAGTGAGAGACCTGCCCCAAGGCCTCCTAGACAGGCAGACAGGATCTTCCCAACGGTGTTCATATCACAGATGCACAGTGGCCCATGTGAATACAGTAGTGACGTATAAGAAGGGGATGGGGAAGGACTACTGCTTCTTCAAGGATGCAGCCGCCGCGATTTGGACAGGTCGGTCATTGTGCGCTCCCATCGCTAGGTTCAAAGAAGCTCGTGTGAACCCGAGGTGAGCCCGCAGTGAGCTTAGGTCACAGCCACGTTGCTCTGGGCTCGCCACAAGCGATGTCCAATCTTTCTCATCCTCGGGTTTGCCTCGCCACCAACACACCAGCCAAATCAAGTCCCACGACACCAGCTTGCATCACCATGGTCCTCAAGACTGCCGCCATCGCCGCTGTCGGCATCAGCGCCCTCGCCACCGTCGCCACGGCGACGCCCAACGTCCGAATCGATCACACGCTCCGCGAACTCAAGAACGAGACCGTGGTGTCTACCTCCGCGGAAAGGCTCTTGAATGCCTTCGACCCCAGAATCCAGACGTTCTGCGGCATCGACCTCATCGGCAACGACCTCTGGAGCGAGCGCAACCACCCCAACCCGGACTCGTGCGTCGCGCCGTGCCGTCCGGAGACTGGTTGCGACGCCGCCGTGTGGACCAAGTTTGAGGGCGGCACGTGCTACTTCAAGCGTGTGCAGGGCTCGTGGGCCAACTCAAAGCCGCTGGCGGGTGCGGCGGCGTTCATCCGCAACGACGTCGACTACCAGCGGTTCATGGGACCCAACTTCCCCGACAACATGGACATGCCGGGCAACGACCTCGAATCCCGCTGGGGGGCCTCATCGAGTGATTGCTGGAAGGCGTGCGCGACCAGCTCGTTCTGCTTTGCCTTCACGTGGACCAACTTCAACGGCGGCACTTGCTGGCTCAAGAGCAAGCCGTCGGTGCCGGTGTACTCGCCCGGTGCTTTCTCGGCGTACACAGGCCGCATTACGAACCCGGATACGTGCCTCACTTACATGAACTAGATGCTTGCGTCGGTATGGAATAGGCTCACTGATAATGGTATAAACCGTACGAACAAAGGATTCGTTCTTGGGAACGCCGGAAGCTCGTTGTCATCCTGTCTGAATTTCTGTTGGCTTCCTGCAACTACACCATTTCCAGTTCAAGTTGGTGTTCGCTAGATTCAAGTTGGTGGTCCAGCTCAAACCGGCAACATCTTCAAAAGTCACCGGTGCGGCGGAAATTGTCTGGAGCGCGGCGATGAGCCACGCGCACCCCACGACCACCAACAACCAAGCCGAGTAGCAGGGGCTCCTCGCGGGTCTCCGTGCCGCGCGCCACCATCGATGGACCGCGGTTGAGGTCGTAGGCGACAGCGCGCTCATCCTGCGCCAGCTTCGCGACTACCGACAACCCAAGAATGACCGGCTCTGCCGTCTCTATGCGGAGGCCCGCCGCCTCGCCGATCGCCTGAACATCCGCCATTGGACCCATCAGCTCCGAGCGCGGAACCGGATGGCCGACTCCCTCGCCAACCTTGCCATGGATCACGCGGCCAGCTCCCAAGTTGTCCACCCCACGGCACGCTCAGGTCATGCCACCCTACAAGCACACCTCAGCAATAATTTTCATCCATGGCTCGCCTCCTTTAGAGCCCGCCATGTTGAGTTGTCTTTATGATTAGGTCCCTCTCGAGCTACTAGAGTACATTAATTGCGCTCAATAGACTCTACGTTCATCATCATCATCGTCATCATCAAAAGTCAGTACAGTACTGTATGAGGCTGGCCCAAACCTGTTCTTGTTCTGAGCATTCGTGCACAATGATTGGCTGTTGTGAGGAATATTTTTCCGGTTTGGGAGCAGCTCGTGAGGTGTTCTGTTGATCTGCACTCGTCACATAAACACGTTTGTGCAGAGAAGCATGCTGCCGTAGACACCCGCCAGTCGATTCGGCGATCACGCTGAAAAAGAGACGATTTTTCTCCAGCGTTCTTCGCGATGCGATCTGGAGCGACAAAAGCAGCGATTGTTTGCTTCAAATGTGACTGGCGCCGTGATCGTGTCCGTGGAGGGTCTCATCCTTGATGACTAATGCAGCGAATCAATGCAATGAATGGAATCGGATGCGAATGGATCTCATGGGTGCTACACAGCGGTGGCTTCGAACTTGTGTATTTGGTGCGCTTTTTCTCTGCGCCCATGAAGTGCCGCGGATCTCTATCACAGGCATCCAGAGGCCCAATCGTGTTCGTTCAAGAATCCTGTGGCCATCTCTCAGCTAGTGGATACCAGTGGCTTTCTGGGAGAGATAGCCACAGGATTTTCTAGCGCGAAAGTCCAACGAATCACGGCGCTATCCATAGAGGACAACGGTGCATCAGCGCGAGCCGTCTGACTTCCAGACACCCAGAGACGCAGTCCAACTCTTTCCCGAGCCAACGGGCAACGCTTTGTTCGCGTTGTTGCCTGGCCTACGGTGAGGTAAGACTGACCGGCAGGACTGCTCCCGGGAAGAGAAGTTCCCGCACTGATCCGAGGTGGCCATATCACCACATGTGTAATGCGGCTAGTGGCTTGCATGGAAGGTACTACTGCAGTGCAGTACATGTAGTACGATGCATAGTCAAGAGCTAGTAGAAACTTGCCTCTTCGAGCTGAGGCTTTCTACTAGAAAGCCTCAGCTCGAAGAGGCAATCCCCGCTGCGGTGTGGATGAGTCGTTTCTTGCTTGCCCTCAAGCCACGCCACTGCCGGGTCCGGGGCCGTCCTGGGTACCGGGTGCGGTGGGTGTTGGGAAGCAAGCTGTGGCTCGAGCTCTCTCATTCTCGGTTTTACCTCACCGCCCACGAACCGGCAGACCCAAGTTCCGCGACACCTGCTCACATCGCAATGACGCTCAAGACTGCCGCCATCGCCGCCATCGGCATCAGCGCCCTCGCCAACCCCGCCAATGCGATCCCGCACGTCCGACTTGACGATACGCTCCGGGAGCTCAAGAACGTGACCGAGTCCGCAGAGTCGGTCTCCGCGGGCAGGCTCTTGAATGCCTTCGACCGGAAGATTGCGACATACTGCGGTATCGATCTCATCGGCAACGACCTCTGGAGCGAGCGCAACCACCCAAACCCAGACTCGTGCGTCGCGCCGTGCCGCCCGGAGACCGGCTGCGACGCCGCTGTGTGGACCAAGTTCGAAGGTGGCACGTGCTACTTCAAGCGTGTGCAGGGCTCGTGGGCCAACTCAAAGCCGCTGGCGGGTGCGGTGGCGTTCATTCGCAACGACGTCGACTACCAGCGGCACATGGGCCCTAACTTCCCGAACAACATGGACATGCCCGGCAACGACATTGAATCGCGTCCGCGAGCGGATTCTAGCGAATGCTACAAGGCGTGCGCGACCAGCTCGTTCTGCTTTGCCTTCACGTGGACCAACTACAACGGCGGCACGTGCTGGCTCAAGAGCAAGCCGTCCGTGCCGGTGTACTCGCCCGGTGCTTTCTCGGCGTACACTGGCCGCATTACGAACCCGGACACGTGCTTGACGTTCATGGACTAGTGGTATACTGGACTGAGTCTAAGCAGACTCATGCAAAGTTTCAACATTGACACCCCATGCCATTCTCAGCAGTGAGCGGAGAACCATACCCAGGGAAAGTTTAGGTGATAGACGAATAGATGAGCACGCGAATCGACTTGATTTCATGAAGTCCAGAGATGGTGGACTTGCACAGCTCGTTCGCTCAATTTCCCCTTTGCACCATTTCCAGACCAAGTTCGACTAACAAATGCTCAATTTGATGCTGATATTGGTTTAGAAAACGGTGTAGCGCTATGCCAGTGGCTATGTCATGGTCCAGGGAGAAGAGGACACCAATCACTTCGCCGGTAATGCAGGAGATCCCGAGGAAACCTCTCTTCGTGCCGGGTCGAATTAGACGAGGTGTACAAATACGTAGTACACTGTGCAGGACCTACCCTGTGGCCACCCAGTCACGACATGGTAGTACGTGTAGACTAGTTTACGGCTGCCGCATCACTTCAACACTGGTTGGAACGACGCGATGAGTAGCGAGTCATTAATCAACAAGATTGAATCTCAATCAGTCATTACATGTTCCACCGCAACCGTAGCCGTGTGAGGGGTGCGGTCAAGGAGGTGCGGTTTAGGTTGGTCTGCGTATCCAGTAGTGCTGTCGTGAGTGACAGAGTCGCCCACATTCACGGACGGCAACTACATCCAAGAATGTGTGGTCATAGGCCCGTGCCAGCTACCTCCGTAGTGCTTGCCACTGACGGCTCCGCTTCGATATTCTGCAGCGAACTCTTGGCTGCCTTTGTTTGCCACCACGGCCGCTACAACGCTTAGCGAGCTCAGCTCGTTCATTCTCGAACTTCCAGCGCGCCGCACAAGCCATCGCCCGCTCCTCATTTCTTACTCCATGGCGCTCCGGACCACAGCGCTCGCCGTTGGTATCAGCGCGCTCGCCACGCCCTCAATGGCCGCGACCGGTGTTGTTGTTCCTGCTGAGACGCTCGGCAACGCCTCCAATTCGACGCACGCGACCTCCAAGATCGAACTCAACGTCGCCGCCAACATCTACTCGCTGTGCGGCGTGGACCTGATCGGCAACGACCTCTGGAGCGAGCGCAACCACCCCAACCCGGACTCGTGCGTCGCGCCGTGTCGTCCGGAGACTGGCTGCGACGCGGCGGTCTGGACCAACTTTGAAGGCGGCACGTGCTACTTCAAGCGCGTGCAAGGCTCGTGGGCCAACTCGAAGCCATTGGTGGGCGCCGCAGCGTTTGTTCGCAACGACGTCTCCCCCAATACGTACATGGGGCCCGAGTTCCCGGTAGACATCGACATGCCCGGCAATGATATCGGATCCCAACCAGGAGCGGCGACGTACGACTGCATCAAGCCGTGCATCACGAACGCGTTCTGCTTTGGCTACACATGGACCAACTACAACGGCGGCACGTGCTGGTTCAAGAGCAAGGCCAGTCCGTTCGTGTACTCGCCCGGTGCACGCTCGTCGTACAATGGTCGCTACACCAACCCGGACACGTGCCTCACCGTCTTCGGCTAGGGGGCACTACTGCATCGTTCTGAACAGAAGGCTCAGCTCGTCGCAACCTGAACCAGATACGGACAGACTCGGTCGTCTAGTTTGTAATCGACGACAATTTGCATACGGCATCACCTTCCAATAGATGGTGACGGCGGGTCCCTTGTTGTGATTGACGCGACTACCTGGGTTCTGGGTCATTTCAGGCGGCGTGCTGGGGTTGTGTGTTGTTGATGTTGTTGTTTTGGGTTCCTCACAGTGAAGCAAGGCCAAATGTTTTCCTTTCTCTTTGTCAAGGATGCCGGGATGCAGCCGGGGATTGACCGGCCCCCGTCGCTCACAGCTCCAATGGTCAAAACGCCGGGCGGAAGATTTGATTCATAGTCTGGCGAAGGAAGGACATGCGTCAGTGACCCATGGCTCACCGAAAAGCGCGAGCGGACACGTGAGTGGGTCGCCGCGATCGATCGTTCACGCGGCGACATCTACCGTCTGCTTTGGGTATCCTTCATACACGAATCGTATGCGCCTTCTGGTTTGTGCGCTGGACGCTTGGACACTACTCTGCTTTTGTCAGAGGCGTGTTCCTGTTACAGTTCTCCGGTCGGGCAAACTCGGCATCAAGGCCAAAGCTTGAAGGCTTCAAGTTGAAGCTTGACTGGACAGATGGAATGGGCTACAACTAGGGAAGCGTATTTTTTTAGATTTTCCAAAAAACCGTACGTGACGTATTTTATGATATTTATTTTATGACCGGGCATATTTTTTGTCGTGCGCTGCCCGGGACGAGTGCGCACTGACACGGGCCAATTACATGGCCAGCAGCAACGACGCGGCCTTGTTCCTCGCTTTGGTCCATGCACGAAGCCCAAGGCACTCGAGTTTTGCTGCTTCGAACAGTACCATGGTCGGCAGGAAGCGTGGAACAGCGCTCTCCAAAGCCTCCTGAGCGCCACTGAGTTGCTCGATGCGGAGACGCTGGGCACTGCCATTCACTTTGCAGTTACACCTGCAGATATCACCGACGACTTCCCCTTCGCAACCAACAACTCGGAGCTTGTTGAAGAGGCAGCTGCTGCGGCAACGCAGCTCTCGTGAGAGCTCTCTCCTTGTTTGTGTCTATACAGTGCATCATCGACCCTCGTGGATCTCAAGTGCGTGTGATCGAGAAACTCGGGCAGGAAAAACAGGAGAGGCGAAAAATCTAACAAAACCGTAATGCATGTCCATTGAGCTCTCCAACTGAAGCTGTTCGACTCATGGCCCGCCCCTCGCTGGCACTCCATGCGGATTTCGGACGTGTCTGAGATTGCTCTGAGCTATCGTACGTATTTAATTCCTTTTTAAATGCGTTTTTTTTATTTTTTACAAAGAAGACGAACGGATCCCTAGCTACAAGTTGTAGCTGTTGTAGCCTACAACTCCAGTAGGTTAAGAAACTCAGACACGCCAAGTTGAAGTTGGTTCCTAACGACGGGACGGATGATGCAAAGAAATCTGCGAGGCTGCGCAGCGTTAAACTGGTTCAGACTCGTCGTGGCACTGACAGAATCGAAGCGGACCGAACGATGGCGCACGACGCCATGAACACGGCCATGGAGGAAGCGCACGCTGGCGCCGCAGCGTCGACCATGCGCCGAGACGATGAGTCAGAGATGGCGGTGAACGAGAAGGAGGTGGAGGCGCAGGACGTCGCTGTCGTGGACTTGTCCGACGCGGTCTTTAAGTGGATGACGCGCCGATTCCCAGCGAAAGCGCCCAGCACGAGGGCGAAGAAGAAACCCAAGGTGATCGCCCCCGTCGACAGCGGGCCGAGTATGTTCGCCGTTTACGTCTCCTTAGCGTATCCGGGGTCGGTCCACAGAATGATCGAGTCCGACTACGACGCCCTCTACGCGCACTGTAAGCATCAGTTGCGCAGTATGGAGAAGGCGACGGCGGCGACGGCGGTGGCGGCGCACGCAACGCTGGCGCTGCACCAATGGAGATGGAGCGAGCGGGAGCGCGCGTTCGACGCGCCGTTTCGCGGCCACGCGCACGATCGGCTCTTCGCGTACCTGCTGCAGTGCTGGCAAACGTATGTGCAGCAGCGTAGGCGGTATCGCCATCCGTACATTGCAATCATGCAGAGCTCGGGCTTTGGCAAGAGCCGCCTGCTCAAGGAGTTTGCGGTACTCTGCCGTGCAGCCAACACGCAGCAGCACTCGCCGGATTCTCAAGCACAGATCAAGAACCGCTTCCACCTGCTGTACGTGTGTGCGGAGCGGATCAAGGAAGTGAGGGGCCTGCACGGACGATTCCCCGTCGAGACGACACCCCTGCGCTACCACTTGTTCCCAACGGTAAAGAACGGGAGGTCGACGCACACCGTGTCGACGGAAACACTCGTCACTTCGCTCACATCCAAGCTCGTGAGTCTGTTCGACGACGTGATGCGCGCGCCGCTGGACCACGCGCACGAGGTGCTCGTGAAGCTCTTCCAGAAAGGCGGCGCCAACCGGATGCCGTCCTTCAAGGAGGTATCCACTTGTCGGTCCGGCGAAAGAACCAGCGTTCCACCCGATCGACCGTCGACAACAACGCGCCGTGCGTTGGAACACGACGATAAGGCGACCCGCCTGTTGATCGTGGCCGTGGACGAAGCTCACAGGCTGCAGTACGAGTCGGAGGACTTTGAAACGGTTGGCTGGGCTGCTTTCTTCGCGCGCTCAACACGGCGAACAAGGTACTTGCGACAAAGTACGGCCAGCGCTCGGGCGTGTTTGGGGTATGGGTGGACGCTGACTGCACGACGCTCCGAACGGAACTCGCATCGACGGCAGCACCGCCATCAACGCGGCTCTCGGGAGATCCGCGCAAGTGCGGCGTCCAGTCCTCGTTGTTTGCGCCGTTTGTGCTCGCCGACACGATGGACGCTTTTCTCCACACGCCCACGACACCCGCTGTATCGAAGGAGCTCGAAGGTATCTATAAGCAGCAGGTAGTATCGGCCGTGGCGAGAACGGCCGTCCGCGATCCTTTCGTCGGCTGGGAGTCTGCGAGCTGGAAGGATCTGTGCAAACTCGGTCGCCCGTTGTGGGGCAGTCACGACTGGTCTGTCGGCGACCTTATCACGCTGGCGGCCGAGCAGTTGGTTGGCAGCAGCGTTCCGTTGCTCCACGAGCTGTTCGTTGTCTACGGCACAGGCGCGCTCGCGTGCATGCTGTGTCGCCTGGGCATTCGCCCGCTCATGTCAACGCCGCTCGCGAAGCAGTTGGTCGCTCACCACATGGGCGTGCTGTCGTACGTGGGCGTGGAGCAGACGCAGTTCGTGCTGAGCTACTCGTCGGACCCGATCCTGACGCTCGGTGCAACCAAGCTCTGGCATTACAAGAGGTGCGCCAACGACCGAACCGACTACCTGTCGACCGCCATGCTCCCGCAACTGAGGTCGGCGGATTATCGAGACGAGCTAGACATCGCAGGCACCGAGGCGTCGGTGGTGGCGCGGACCGTGCTCCTGCTTGCGATGGATGCGTGCGCCGTGCTGGAGACCGGTAAAGAGACCATGCGGTGGGAAGGCGCCGGGATGTTCTCCCGCGTGCTGACCTTTGTGCGGGCGCTCGAAGGGACTGATGTCTCCGTGAGTCTACGCGGCCGTTTGCCAGGCAAGACCCTGGAAGACGTGCACGCCGTTATGGAGCGCCGGTGGGGACACTACTACGTGGGCTTTACACGCTTCGTGCAGCTCTGCGAGGAGCCGACGGAGGCGTGTCTCTGGGGGCTACTGGGCCGGCGTGCCGCGGCGATTCTACCGCGAGGCCAGCGAGGCGCCGACTTGCTGATCCCGATCTCTCGGTACGATCCGCCGGTCTCGCCCAAGTCTACGTCCACGCGGGAGCGGCGCGGCGCCGACTTGACCACCACTGAAGATACATCCGTCGGCAAGCAAGTGTCGATGATCCTGGTGCGAGTCGAGAGCCATGGGAAGCCTGGGCCTTCGACATCGTTTGGCCGGCGCGCGACACAGAAACTGGACCCGAGTGATGTGTTCTCGGCGTCGAACCCGCTCTCCAAGACGGCTCCGACCGACGTGCTGCGTGTGTACATGAGCCCGCGGGCGACGAGCTTCGAGCACACGTACGTCGAGGATGCGCGCGGCGCGACGTCCTTCGTGTTAGGCATGTTTGGGCTGGGAGCCTGGAAGAGCGTGGGTCTCGCTCGCTCGCCAGGTCTGAATACCGTGAGCACGGCGGCGCAGGCCGTCGACGTTGTCTCGGAAGCGGTCGCGAGGCAGCTCGGTCAGGTGCTTGGTCCCTCCCACCGTGTGGACGGCAGAGTAACTGTAGATGCTATGGGGAACCCTGGCCACCGAAGGATCTCAGACGACGAGTTGGCGACCGAAGCCGTGGCGTTACGGGCGCTCACCGACTCCCTCGTGCTAAGTGGACCTCTGTCTGGGCCAGCGGAAGGTCTGACAGGATGACAGGACGCTCGACGTGACACGCACCGCCGAAGACGACGTACAAACGAGGTTTCTTTTTATCCCAGAAAAAAAAGCTGTGGGGTGCACGTCACATTCGAGTTCCATCGGCAAAAACCGATGGCTTCTTCGTGACGTAGGAAAGCGCTTCTTGGAGGCGCATAAGGTCCTGAGACGCCACCGTCGGGACTCAAGCACGCTCGTTAAGTGATAGTGTCACGGGCCGCCGTGGGTACCCACCAGCACGCTGGTTCAGTGATAGCCTTACGGGTGGAGCACGCCGCCGAAGCAGTTACCCGCGATCGTGTAGTCCTTCCACACGAACGACGACGTCACGCCCGCGGCGGCCTTGACGAGGGCGGTCGCTTGGCTCTTGAACCAGCACGTGCCGCCGTTGTAGCTGGACCACGTCCACGCCCAGCACGCCTTGTTGGCGATGCACGGCGCGTAGCAGTCGGTGCTCTTCTTGCCGGGCTGGTTGCCGATGTCGTAGCCGGGCATGTCGCCGGCGTACTCGCCGCTGTACGAGTACTTTGGGTAGTTGGCGATGGTCACAAAGACGGCGGACGCCGCGTCGGCCTTGGGCGTGCTCGGGCTCGTCGAGCGCTTCTTCTTCCACCAGCACGTGCCGCCCTGGTAGCTCGTCCAC
>JAMFLM010000213.1:0-11592 GCA_027475705.1 Pythium catenulatum
CACGAGGCTCGGAGCCCGTGAACGATTCCTGGTCGGGGCGTTCGTGGAGCATCGCGTAGTCTTCGCTGGCGGCGCGTGACCCATCATGTTCGTCGTGGTGGAGCGTGGTGCTGCGGCCGAGATAGTCGGTCGACGTCGCCACGGTCGCGCTCGTGCGTTGCGTGTCGCCGAGCCCTCGCTTGGGCTTGCCTCTCCCGCTTGCCTTGGCGCCACTCGAGGAAAAGTCGTTCAGCAGGCCGGCTCGATCCAGCGGTTGGTCCATGTCCGTCATGCGCAGCATCCGTCGTGGAGTCGGCTCGGCAGCGTAGCCGTGGACGTCGTCGTCATTGTGTACCACATCGGCACCTTGCCCCTGACTCGCGTGGCTTGACAAACCGCGATGCTTGATGCCGGACAGCTCGAACCGCTGCTTGTCGTCGAGCAAGACGATGCCGGCCATTTGGAAACGAGACGCGATTTGGTCGGGGCGTTGTGAGTTGCAGACTGAGAGCCAACGCGGTGCCGCGACGTGTGACCACAACGAAGCTCCTGTCTCCCGAGTCCGGAACGCTGGAATTCCCCTTCAGGAGAGGTCGAACCCAGGGCACTGGTGAACACCATGAACCAGATCCCACATTGGGCGTGGCTGCGACTGGGCACCGCCGTTAGCGGGAAGCCTCCAATCTGTTTCTAGCCTTGGGTTCATCATCCATCCGCCATTCCACCCGCGCCGCGCGCGACGTTGCCCCACGCGGGTTCTGTTCTTGGGGCACGCTCAGGGCAAACACGTTAATCACGTCGGTGAGTCTCACATGATGGACTCGGCGCGCACGAACCGGATCTTTCTTGTCGTCTTCAACATAAAAGGTCGGGGCATCGTGGCGCGTCATCGACGGACTGCTGAACACCCCCGAGGGTAAAGTCGTCCGGGACTTGGACACTGCTGTGGGGAACAGGACATTGTGTGCAGTCTCGTCGGGGCATCTCCATCGGTGTGAGGCTGTCCACCTGCCACCCACCGTCCGCTGGCCTGATTGGGCGCGAGTGTGCACCCAAGCCGAGCGGCAATGGATTGTGCGCATAGCAAGATGCATCTTGAACAGGATTTTCATTCCGGTGTTCTGTCACATCCAGTGCGTGTTCCGTGGACGCTCGCTCCCTGGGTCGACCTCCGCCCTCGTCCCCCACTGGGCGTGCTGCTTCACCGACCGGATCAAAACATGGTCACGTACCCGAGCGTCACGCGCCGCACGCGCGCCTCGGCCGCGAACTCGAAGATCGTGGACAGCACGCCGGCGTCCAATTTGCCGAGCGCCGGGATCGCAGCCCCGCCGGCGTGGTGGCGACGCACGGCCGAGGCGAACGCGAGCTTGCGGCCCATGTCGAGCGGGCCGACGCGGATGGGGATCTTCGCGTGGACGACGTCCGCGAACTGCGCCTCGATACGCGGCTGCAGGAAAGCAAACTTGGCGCCGAGCCGGAAGCCCAGGCGCACCGTGTGGAGGCGGCGGTTCACGTGCAGCATGCGCAGTGCCGCCTGCACGACCGGCTCGACCTCGCTTTTCTGGAGGATCTTGAAGTTGATGTCCACGCTCTGGAGATGTGACGCCAGCGGGTGCGCGGGCTCGCTCAGCGCGCGGAAGAAGACGTCCTGCTGGTCGCACAACGCCCAGCCAACGAGGAGGTGCTGCAGTCGGGCCTCGCCGGCCACTGCGGCGTCGACGAAAATCTTGAGCGTCGTGATGCAGGACAGCCCAAGGATGAGGTGCTCGAGCTGCGGGCACGCCACGAGCACGTCGCGCACCCACGCGTCGAGCTCTTGCTCGCCTTCGAACGTGAACATGTTGACACACTTGGTCTTGCGCCCGATGATCTTGAGCAAGTTCACGGACGGCGCGAGCGAGTCGTCGTTCAGGACGCTGATGTCGATGCATTCAAAGCACCGCAGGGCTTCGCGCCAGTCGTCGGTGGGGAGCGCCGACTCGGTCAGATCCGACGCGTCGTCTCTGTGGACCCAGCCGTCCCCGTGGCCCGGGATCATGACCGTCCAGTAGTTGTCGTCGTCGTCTTTCGGCGGATAGATGACCCGCAACGCGGTCGGCGCTTGCGTGGTGAACACGGTCTCTTGCTTGGTGACATTGAGGAGCTTGGTCGTGCCATCGGGATTGTACAAGTGCCAGTGGCTTTCAGCGTCCGGGTCGGCGAGGTGCAGGCGCGAGGCCGTGAGCTGCTGCGGCGGCGCGCGCTTGTCGGGCGCGTCGTAAAACTCGGCGAGCGGGTTGCGCGCCGACACGACGGATTCGATGGCGTCGACATGGCGCTGGCGCAGGTCCGAGAGGTCCAGCATCAGCGACGTAAGCTGGTGGTCCGCATGGCGGCTTAAGAGCCCGTAGGCGATCCATTTCCAGTACGTCTCGGTCGCGCTCTCGTTTTCATCGTCTTCGTCCTCCTCGTCTTCTTCCTCGTCCGACAAATCGTCCAGGTCTTCCTCCCCATCGTTCAGGATCTCGATTTCGACGCTTCGAAGCGAACGGCTGACTTGCGCGGCCGCGACGAGGCCGGGAAAGTACTGCGGCGAGTGCTTCGTGGAGAGCACGAGTTTCTCCACGCCGCGAGGCTGGGCAGCGTCGGCCGCGACGCCGGCCGGCACGTCGAGAAGTGCCCGCGCGTGCTCGACCACGAGCTTCCAGTCGTCCTCACCGCGACCGATCGCGATGTCCGGGAACAAGTTGATGCGCACGCCGAGGTCCATGATCTGCTTCCACAAACGGAGTGCATCCACGTCGAAGACCACGCGGTCGATGTCGACAAAGTGCACGCTGTCGATGAGGACCATGGTCTTGTCGACGGCCTTGTTGGAACTCGCGTTCGCTTGGCACTGGCGCACGCATTTCAGCACGCCGCGCAGCAGCTTGGATGCATTCGAGGTCGTTTCCACCATGTCAAAGTCGATCCGCAACGACACCGGCCACGTTCGCGCCCGCGGCGTCTGCTGCTCGGTCGATGCGCTGGCGAGAAGATCCTCCAGTGCCGCATAGAGATGCTTGAAGTCATTCGACACGGCGTCGCGATCCCCCAAGGTGCAGAGCCTCGTGAGCTTGGCGACGCGCTTCATGCTGTCCACGTCCTTGATCCAGATGCCCACCCGGAAGGACACCGGCGCCGGCGCCGCCATGAAGTTGTGGTCTTCTATCCACTCGCGGGTCTCGTCTGTGGGCCATAGCTCGAGCAACACCGATGTCCAGGCGTCTACGTCCACGCGTGCGAGCAGGTCGAGCAGCGCGACGCCCTCGAGGATGCGTACTCGGTTCATTCGGGGCTCGGCGGCACGCTGCTCGAAGGACAAGTGCGCGTCGATGATCCACAGCGTGTAGGGCGGCGCGTGCTTTTGCGGCGAGGCGAAGCGGTCGACGGAACTGTTGGGCGCGCCCAGCGCGCGAAGCGGTGCGAGCCACGGCCGCAGACGCGCCGCGAGCTCGGCGGGGCTTGGCGTGCTTGGCGCCATTTTCGTGTGTCGAGGCTGAATACCGAAGAGCGGTTAAAAGGCAGGGACAACTGGATGGATCACGGACCAATCGCTGGCCGTGTCGGTCCTACCAATGGTGACCCATTGGTGGAAAGTGAGACCGTCACAAATGCATCCATATCATCTTGAGAAGGTTACCGAAGGTACACCACGTGACTCACCGCCACAACCACTCGGTGCAGTGAGCATCCACTCGCCGCGTGCGCGAACGCGCGGCGAACTGGAACACCTTGCCGATCACGCCGCTGTCGAGCCGGCCGAGCGCGGAAGCCGTGTCCTCGTAGCGCGCGACAGCGCTGAGGAACGCGAGCTTGCTTCGCACGTCCAGCGGCCGCGCGCGGATCGCCACCTTCTGGGTCATCAGATCGGCGAGAGCAGCGTCGATCTCGGCTTTTTCCGTGACGACGTCAAGCCCGATACGCAGGCCGATCTCGACCGTGTGGAGACGGCAGTTGTGCGCGAGCATGTGGCGCACCTCGGCGATGAGGTGATCTGCCTGGGACTTCACGTTGACTTCAAAGGAGACGTGCAAACTCGTCAGGTGTATGCTCAGCGGGTGGCACGGGTCGGCGAGGGCTCGGAAGAAGACGTCGAGATCGTTGCAGTGTGCTGATGACACGACGAGACTTTCCAGGCGGCATGTGCCAGCGATCGCCAACTCGACAAACAACTTGAGAGACCGCACGTGCGCTTGAATCACCGCGAGCTTCTCCAGGCGAGGACACACCGCCTGAGCAGTCGACACCCATTGGTCGAGCGCGTCAGCGTCGCCATCAAAGTCGTGCAGGCGTAGATTTGTCGTCTCGTGGCCGATGATCTTGAGTAGATCAAGAGAAGCGGCCATGGACGCATCGTTGATGCCCGAGACTTCGATGCACTCAAACGAACGCGTCGCGACGCGCCAGTCATCGGTCGACAAAGGCAGCTCGGTGAAGTCGGTCATCTCGTCCTTGTGGACCCATCCGTCGCCATGGCCGGGAATCATGACCGTCCAGTAAGGATCGTCTTCGTCTTCCGGAGGATAGATGACGCGTACAGTGATGGGCGCCTTCGTGTGGAGGACCTGTTGGACCTTGTCGATGTGAAGCAGCGTCTTGGAACCGTCGGGGTTGTAGGAGTAGGAGGCAAAGCCGCCGTCCGGGTCGAGCAAGTGCAAGCGCGACGTCGTGAGCTGCCGCGGAGGCTCGCCCTTCTCGTGGACGTCGTAGAAGCGCGCGAGCGGGTCCGGTGCCGACACAATCTCCTGAACAATCTCAACGTGGTTCGGACGCAGATCGGTGAGATGGACACGTAGCAGGGAGATCGCATGCTCGGCATGACGACTAAAGATCCCGTATGCGATCCAACGCCAGTACACCTCGAGACGATCTTGAACATTCTCCTGAAAATCACCGGCGTCGTCGTCGATGGTCTCGATGTCGATGTCAGCCACGCGGAGCGACGCGCTCACCTGCGCAGCAGCCACCAACCCAGGGAAGTAATGCAGCGAGTTCCTGGTCGACAACTCGATCGCCTCGACGCCTTGCGTGGGAATCATACTTCCTGGAGCGACGCTGCCGGGCACTTTCATCAGCGCGCGTGTCTGCTCCACCACGCGCGCCCACAGCTCCTGGTAGGCGAGAATATCGAGCTCGGGGATCTTGTTGACGCGCACGCCAAAGTCGGTAAGCTCCTTCCACAGCGAGAGCGCCGTATCGTCGAACGAGACGTCGTCCATGTCGGCGATGTCGACCTGCTCGATCTGGACGATCGCTTTGTTGAGCGCCGCGTCGGGCGCCGCGTTCACGCGGCACTGCAGCACGCACTTGAGCACGCCCTGCAGCAGCCTGGCCGTCCTGGGTGGCTCGCTCCCGTTCAGCTCCAAGTCCACTTGCACGGGCACCTGCCACGACGTCGCGCGGACTTGAAGCGCGGGCTCCAGCATGGCCTCCATGGACGCATACAACGCCGCAAACTCGGAAGAGACGATGTCGCGACTAGTTGCTTTGCAGAGCCGCGCGAGCTTGGCGGCGTTGCTGAGAGTCGAGATGGAGATGCCGAGGCGGTACGTTGGCGCGTCGGTCTGCAGCGCGAGCTGCTCGATCCAGTGCTCATTCTCCGGATCTGGCCACAGCTCCAGCAGCGCGCTCATCCAGGCTTCGCGGTCGACGATGGCGAGCAGGTCCATCAACGCGATGGCTTCGAGGAAGCGCACTTTCGGGATGCGGCGCTGGGGCGTGCTGGGGCCGAAGAGATACATCCGCGAGACCGACACGAGGTAGGCGTCCGGGATCCAGAGGATGTAGGGCGCCGACTCCTCGCGCGGCGACTCGTACGGGTCGTCGCGCTTGATCAGTGTGCCGAGCTCGCGCAGGGGCGCGAGCCAGGGCCGCAGCCGCGCCGCGAGCAGCGTGCTCGCTGTTCCCGCCATCGTTGTTTTGGTGGGTTGACCTTCCGGAACGTGAGACCGTGATGCATTTCAAACGACCTTCCAGCCTATGGTGGGAAGCAAGACTCGTCCATTGGCCAAAATTCACATTGATAATTTTGATTCGGATCCGTGGCACCCATATCGTTTTGAACGGGGCCGTCACGACATCGGGAAGCTGTGGAGGTGAATGGATCCATCCAGGCCGGATCGAGCTGAATCCGCTGCATCGGCGGCACTACCTGAGGGTGGCTCTCATGCAGTAGAGAGCGACACCCCATCCTAGCGACACCCCATCCTTGCTGCCTTCGGTGTGTCGTGGAGGGACTCGCTTAAGAGGCCCGGTGCCCCAGTAAGCTCCGTTAAAACGTTTCCGGGGAGTGTCTACAGATCCGCGCCGGCCAAAGAAGCAAACAGGCGATGAATCGACTGTCTCTGTTTCGTTTACCTTTGTCGAGTCGCCGATCACAGTCATCTCACCGTCCTGGACGCTTTCCACGCGTGGTTGTGTGTCACTTTTCAGGAGAAGTAGCAAGGATGCTGGTTCGGGGAGCTCGTCTCGATTGGAGAACAGACGACCGAGACAGCGCCGCGTTGCTTTCTCTCGAACGAAACAAGCGTCTACCCAACCGTCACGCAACTGACCTTGAACCGCCTAGTGCGGGACTCGGCGGCGAAGTCGAAAATGGATCGCGCGACGTTGCTGTCCAGCTGAGACAGCGCTGTGGCGTCACGGCGTGTGGACGAGCTTTGCACGGCACTCAGAAACGCGAGCTTGTTGGCGAGCGCGAGAGGTGCCACGCGAATCGAGATCTTCTCGGCGCTGGCAGCGGCAAATGCAGCTTTCACGGTCGCCTCCATGTGCGCAAATTCACTGCCGAGGCGAAACACGAGACCGAAGTCATGGAGACGACGGTTCGTCCCCAGCATGGGGAGCGCCGCGGCAATCAGTCGATCGATCTCGCTTTGATCGTTGATCATGAAGTTGGCCTTGAGGCTCTTCAAGTGGGTCGTGAAGACGTGGTTGTTGTCCCCGAGAGTCTGAAAGAAGGCTTCGAGTTGCTCGCATTCAGCCAGGCCGACGACAAGTCGCTGCAGGCGCGCGTGTCCGGCGACCGCCGCGTCGACGAAGATGTGCATGGAGCTGACGGGCGACCACCCCAGAATGAACTCTTCCAATCGGGGACATGACGACAAAGCCCCTCTCACCCAGTCGTCTACGAAAGTGTCGCCGATGGATTCAAGCAGGTTGAAGCTTTTGGCGTCACGGCCGACGAGCTTGAGCAGCTGCATGGCCGCGTCCGCGACACGCATGTTCATAGTCGTGAACTCGACTTTCTCGAAGGAGGGTGCCGCAAGCCGCCAGTCGTCTGTCGGTAGTGGGATCTCGTGCAGATCGGTCATGTCGTCCTTGTGGATCCAGCCGCGACCTCTTCCGGGCAGTAGGACACTCCAGTACGGATCCTCGTCACCTCGTGGAGGCTCAATGACGCGCACTGTGATGGGCTCTGGTGTCATGAAGCCAACTTCGTTCTTGGCAAAGGGAAAGACTCTGTCCAACGTGCCGTCCCCATTCATCACAAGCGCTCGAGGACCGTCGTTGGGATGCGTCAAGTGGAACTTGGTACCGGAAAGAACGCGCATGGGCTCGCCTCTCTCCTCCCGACCGTAGAATCGAGCGAGTGGATCGGACGCCGACGCAATGTCTCGAATCATGTCGACATGATCGGCCAGCAAACCGGAAAGCCGAAGGTGCAGGGTCGAGAACTGGTGCTCCGCGTGCCGGCTGAAAATCGTGTACGCGACCCAGCGCCAGTAGACTTCAAAGTCTTCAAGGTCGTCGTCGTCGTCGCTGTTGTCGTCGTCGTCACTGTCGTCGAAGTCGTACCGTTCTTCGCCGATCTCGATATCCGCAACGGTGACGCCGCGGCTCACTTGAGCGGCCGTCAAAATGCTCGAGAACAAGTGCGGCGAGTTCTTCGTGGTGACTCGTAACGCCTCCACGGGTCTTCGACGAGGGGCGGCCGCGGCCGCGCTGCCTGGCACGTTGAGAAGTGCGCGCACCGTTTCCACCACTTGCGTGCAGCTCTCTTGGCTGTGATCGACAGCGATACTTGGAAAATGGCTGACGCGGACGCCCGAGTCCACGATTTTTTTCCAGAACGCGAGGTCTTCACGGTCGAATACCACGTGCGACCCACCAATGAGCTCGATTTCTTCGATCTCAACCGAGATCTGGGCCTTGGTCGCCGTCCCCGTCGCGTCAGCTGCACTCGCTTTGCCTTGCAGAACGCAGTCGCGCATGCTCTTCATCGCAGCTGTGAATTGCCGTGGTGGCACTTGGAAGAGGTCGAGGCCGAGCCGCACAGGTACCCGCCACGCCGTTGCAGCAGTCGACGTCGACCAGGTCGTCGCACCCTCCATCTCTGCCTCCAGCGCCTTGTAGAGCGTCTCAAACTCAGACGATACCTCCGCCTTGTGCGTCGCCTTCCACAGCCGCCCTACGCGCGTCGCGGTCGCCGCGTTCCTGATGTTCGTCACGATGATGCCCACGCGAAACGCACTTGGCGCCGCCACGCCGGCCATGCTCATGTGGTCCTCAAGCCAGTACTCGACGTCCCGCCTAGGCCACGCGTCCAGCACCGCCGCTCGCCAGGCGCGCGGGTCGTGTCGCGCAAGCAGCCCCAACAGCACGAGCGCCTCGTACATTTCGACGGCCGTCTTGTCGGGCACCGCGCGCTTGCTCGCGACGAGGTACGTGTCCTCGATCCATAGCGTGAACGGCGGCGACCTCAGGATCGTCGAGTCGAACGGGTCCGCGTCCGTGAACGGCGCGCCGAGCCTGCGCAGTGCCGCGTGCCACGGGCGCAGCCACGCCGCGCGCTCGGCGCTGCGTGTGGTGTCGTGGCTTCCCGCCATTCTTTGTCCTCTGCGAGGGAACCCGCCAACGGGGAGCCCTATCAAGTGATTCATGATTGGCGGAAAATCATGTTTGTCAAATCGCTGGATGTAGCTATATCAGTTTGGGAAGGTAGATCACATCTGCTCCCGTCGGCCCTCACATATCAGGTGGCGGCGGCGTTGATCTGCGGGAGCTTGCGATCGCGATGGGAACCGCGGACGCGTGAGCACACAAGCGACGCGCAACGAAGGGTGGCAAAGTTCGACGAAGCTTCGACGACGTTCGAGATGCCTCGCACTGCTGACGTTGGGCCTCCATCATGGAAAGCGCGCCCTATGATCGGTAGCTTCTTGGGGAGAGGCATCGACCGCCCAGCACGTCGGTCACTTCAAATATTGTCACCCCTGAGAATGATGCGATCGACCGGCTTGGTCACGGCTCTCCTCGCGCTCTTGGCGCCGGCTAAGGCCGTGTGTCCGCCCGAGGGCTTCACGTCCAAGCAAGTCTTCGACCCGCTCGCGTACTTTCGTGGCACGTGGTACACGCTGCTGCAGGTGCCCGTCGCGTTCCAGCCGGCGACCAACATGTTCTGCATCTCCGGTTCGCTCCAACTCGAGGAAGCCGACGGCCAGCTCCAGCTTCGGGTGCGCAACGGCGCGAGCATCGGCAGCGTCACGGGCGCGCGCTCGACTGCGCAGCTCAACGGAACGATCCCGGAACTTAACCAGCCGTCACAGGCACTCGTCGGTCCGCGCCAGGGAGCGTGCTGGGTCGTCGAAGCCGGTTCGTACGCCGATCTTCTCAGCAACAAGACCGCGTTCGATGGCGACGAGTACGAGTGGGCGGTCGTTAGTGGTGGCGCGCCCGTGGCGGAGTCAACGAATAATGCTTGTCTGCCGGGCGTCGGGCCGAGCAACACCAAGGGATTCTGGCTCTTGAGCCGCGTTCCCGTGGTACCAGAAAACATTTCGGCGAAAATCGTCGCGGTTGCTGCGTCCAAGGGCTTCGACGTCTCGGCACTGCTGAAGATCCCGCAAGAAGGCTGCTCGTACGACGCGTTGTAGGCTCGACTAGAAGCGACACATTCGACGCCTCGCAAGACTGGAAGGGAGTACCTGACGATGACTCGCGTGGTTGGAACGGCTCGCGTAGGTTGTCTTCGTTGCCGTGTCCGTGCAGGTCCTTCGACACCGCTCAAAATTCGTTGTAGTCGATAATTGAACCTCCTGGGTAACAAATCTAGAATCGACATAACAAGGTTGAGTGCGTCTCAGAATGAGGTGATCTCCATATCTCAGGGTCCACTTTGTCAACCCTCTCCCCCGCAAATGCACGCTCATTTTTGCTTGTCGCCATGGTACGTCCTGCCCGCGCGGGCGCTTCTCTGCTGAGAGGCGGCCGCCATCACCACCATCACGGCGGCCACCCCGACCATGCAACGCGGCTGCGCTCGCGGCTCTCGGCGTCCATGCCGTCATTCCCGCGCTGGCGTCGTCGGCGTCGCGCGCATGTCGCTTGGTTGCCGAGAAGACTGGCAAACTCGGTGAGATGGCTCATGCAGCGCTTGGTGGTCTGCGCTCTGTAGAGTTCCGATGATGAGGTCCATGTCCTGCTCGTCGGGCGTCGCGGCGTTGGCAAGACGGCGTTCGTGGAGCGGCTGTTAGGCGGTCGGTATGCCAACTACATGTCCGAGTCCATCGGCGGCAACGTGTACAGGCTTCGCATCAACACAAGCATCGGCAGCGCGTGCTTTTACCTCCGGGAGATCGCAGACGACGAGACGCATCGCGTCTCCATCGAGCATCTCTATCCAGCACAGTGCGCGATCATCATGGTACACCTGACCTCCCCACGACGGCTCGACGGCGTGCTCCAATGGTACCACGACATCGTTTTCGCGTGCGGAGACATTCCCATCGTCGTGTGCGGCACGAAGGCTGAACCCACTGGACGCCGCCCCCGCGAGAGCCGAATCCGCTTGCAGCCCGATATCTCGCTCGCCTATTTTGAGGTTTGCCCGACAGAGGTTCGCGACGTCGGCGTCGAGGAACCGCTGCGCTGGCTTTTGAGCAAGCTTGCCCGGTACGCTTTCTCTCCTTTCTAGGTTTCAAACGTCTCGTGTTTAATCTTTGCGTGGGTGTGGATGTGGGTGTGTGGTGGTTCCTACTGGACACGCTGGAGCAGGCGGGCGCGGAGTGTTGAGCGAGAGGACGAAGTCGTGTTTTACGATCCGCCGTCGTGGGAACCAGTACCCGAGCTGATCCTAACGGACGAGCAGATCCGTCAAATTGAGCTGGACAATGCAGCGGGAATGTATTCCGTCCCTTTGCCCGACGAAGACGATGATCTCTGAATGCGGGCGGGGGCTCCAGCCGTCAAGAGAGCTGCTGGGCGAAGCAGCGTGTCACTTTGAACAACGGCCGAGTTCATCGATTGGTCGAGAACCAGCTCCGCAAGAACTGTAGTGGTCGCATTGACTGAACTCGCATTCACGAAACGTAATTGGCGGGAGTGCAGCTTAGCTCTCATCTATAGACACCACCGGCGAATCCGTCTGTTCACGGTTTGGCTTGCTCGTTGTCATCCCTTCGTGCATTCATTGCGGCCGGATCTTCGCAAATCAGAAATATCAGGAAAAGATCCTTACATTCTTAAAATGTTGAGAATTCGATTTATTGAGATGATGATGATGAATTACGTTTTACGCGTTACCCTATGGTAAAATCAGTACTAGAGCCAGGGAAATCCCCCTCTAAACCGATCCCCGCAAGTTTCGCA